>CM052287.1:3876998-4160885 GCA_028455765.1 Lasioglossum oenotherae | reverse complement strand
TCCGGGGTTTGTGTAGTAGATGTCGACGGTGTCTCAGTTTGCGCAGTCGATGATTGGGTGCTAGTCGTTTGTGGTCCTTCCGTACTTTCAGTAGTAGATGGCGACGATGTCTCCGTCCTGCCTGTTGTGGACTGAGTGTTGGGACTTGTTGTCTCCTCTGTGCATTCGGTGGGTGGTAGAGTTGTCGACTCTGTAGGTGTGTCAGTTGTTGTGGTTGGTATTGTTGTGGTTGTTGTTGTTGTAGTTGTGGTCGGTTTTGTTACTGTACATATTGTGATGTTATTTTATTTTCTACTGTAACTATATTTTATTAATTGTACAGTGATTATTATCAAGGTTCACATACCTGGGGGGGTGTATGCTGTCATTGATACATGCTTCAATAGCTCGTAGTATTTTTGCCACCAGTTTTATGAAGTCTGGCAGTAGTTTAATACAAGAGCACTTTGCCAGGGAAGATTTTCTTTCTATTAGCAATTGCACTAATTCTCTAATATCTTTTACCACAACATGTACTTCTTCCCTTTGGAGTCGCATAACTTCTCGCAGAACCTGGATGCAATGATTGATTTTATAGAATATTTTGAACAATATTGTATAACTGGTGCTTAAAGTGGCGAAGTTTCCGTTTTCATCCGCGCTCAGAATTGGATGAAATTTTGGGAAAAGGTTCTTTTTTGACTAAAATGATGATTGTCAGAAGGAGTTTTGGCAAATCGAAAAAAAATTTTTTACCATTTCAATGTCACTCCCTACCTTACCGACACCACTCTTGTATTTTCGTATGTGGTGACGGCCCTCTTACCACCTAATCCTAACTAATTCTGGTCGCATATTTTTCCCATTGTAGATATTCAATTAATTGGTTTAACAATTGAAATTTTGATAACATTTTATATTAATTTTCAGAATAGACATATTTAATATCTTTAATTAATTGCAAGAATGGGTGATCACCAGCTTTGTGAGCTCATAGTGGCATAAAAATTCACACATGTGATCTATAATTGAATTATTTTTAATGTCATCTCTACTTAGACTCTAGAGTGACATTAAAAAAATAAAATAATTTTCGTCGGTAAGGTAGGGACTGACATTGAAATGATACAAATTTCTTTTTCGAGTCGCCAAAAATCCTTTTGACAATCATCATTTTAGTCAAAAGGGAACCTATTCCCAAAATTTCATCTAATTCCGAGCACGGACGTAAACGGTAACCCAGCCCTTAAAATTGTTTTATTTTTCTATTGATGATACACTTACTTTCGCCAAACATATTGGAAGTTCAAATATATTTTTCTCAGTGCACTTGGCCGCTTGTATATGTAGGTCTTCAATTTTGTCCAAAAATTCGTTTGTTCGTTTTGTAATTTTGTCAACTATTTCAGTTGTCCTGTTTAATTCTCCATTCACACATTTGATAACTTTATTAATGATTTCTAGTGCAGCTTGTCTAATTTTCTCTATCTCGGCAAGACATTTGCTAATATCTACGCCACGTGCTCTCCTTTTCCAGTTGTAGATTTTTAAGTTCACCTAAAAGTAAAGTATCGTTACTAAATTTGATCAGTGAGACGTAGTATATCATGAAGATCTTATGCTACTATGATTACGAATGTGATTATTTCAACTATGGTTAAGGCTAATTGATAGAATGTTCAATGTATCTTACCACTTCCAATACGCCGTTCACTTTTGCAACAGCATCATCGTTCAAGCGAGCAGCAATCTTTTTCACGTCTTCGAAATGGAAGACGGCCAGACTGTTCGTTTCGCTTACTGTATCCTTTAGGCTTTCAGAAATGTATCTAATTTGGCCGGCGATTCCAAATCTTTCTTGAATACCTTTTCCTCCTCCATCGTAGTCGACATCCGGCATAGGAATTACGTTGCCCTACAGTGTAAAATAGAGAACTAGATTGTCGGATAGAAAATTGTTTGTGCAGTTCCTAAACAGTAGATAGACGACCCTGATGGCATGAAACGTTAATGAAGTTTCTTCGAGGAAAGATAAAATAGCATCCAACTGTAAGATCTAGTTCCATGCTACTCGTCTAAATTTTTTCTTGACATTGAACTCATTTAAGGGGGTAGACTCAGCTAATGCAAAGGGGGTTGTTCAGTAGTCACGTGTTTACCTGAAAAGTGGTACTTTTACGTTTGCGAGGCGTAATTTGCTTTATTCGACAGGATGCAGCTGTCGCAGATCTTTTATCTAGCGGTTTTTACTACTGAAAAACCACATCTTTACATTATTGAAGAACGAAAATAGTAGAAAGAAAATAGTAGAAAATAGTAGAAAGTAGACTTGTTTTTCCAAGATTGCAAGGGCGTGGGATGCGCTTTCTCATTTCTCGATAATGCAAAGATGGGGTTTTTCAGTAGTCAAAAGCGAAGGTTAGTCAATTCGATGTATTCTTAATTCGATACCAATCGGAACGAAACCTTCTGCATCTTGTCGAGTATGTCCCCGGGGTGGTCTCGTGAAAACAAATTTTGAATTTTTTCATTTTTTGCGGTTTTTATTGCAAATAACCAATAAGACCGAAAAACCATCCTGCGGTGTTCTACAAATCCTGCTCTTTCCGCTAAAAAATGTGAAATAAAAAATTTTATAAAAAAAAAATTAACCGACTTCGAACAAAACACACTAAAAAAATGCATCATAAAGTATGAAATAATTTCCATTTAATTTATGTGAATACACACGAACTTAAATACAATACAATCTGTTCGGAGGCGGCGCAAAATGTAAAATTTTCAACACTGGAAATTACGAAAATCCTTAAATTCTTCTACATATGCTTTCACATATTAATGAATCTTCTCTTCCCACCCACTGATTTCCAAGTCCATCATATTCCAATGAAATCATAATCAGCAACATCTGTCATTTGGAAAATTTTCAATTTTGGGCCGCCTCCGAAAAGATTGTATTGTATTTAAGTTCGTGTGTATTCGCATAAATTAAATAGAAATTATTTCGTACTTTTTAGAGCATTTTTTACAAGGTGTAGGGTAAAAAAATAAAATAAAAATCTTTTTATCTTTTCTTAAAATGTTTAAACGAGCTTAACTTGCTATTATTATAAGCTAATAGAGATTTTTCAGCGAAATCGATCAGTTTTACGAGTTATAAACCTTTTATTATAAAATATATTCAGTGAATAACAATCGTAAGACGAGTAGTACAGTCATTGGCACAGCAAGAGGTAAACGTTAAACAGGCTATTGGTTTTATAATTAAACAATAACGCACTTATTACATCTGTAGTACGTTCCGAAATTAAGTTAAAAAGCGATGAAGTTTACTTACTCGTAACGAAAATTTTAATAAAACACTATTTACACTGCACTGTAGTCATTCGTCGGTCTTACTGGATGTAGCAGCGTTGCTAACAGTCACATGTGGAACTGTGTTATGAAAACTTACAACGTTGAAATATAAATAAGAAGCAATATAAAATGATGTTCCACACCAGGAATTCTTAATATTTGCCGTTTAAATCAAAAGTGGCAATAACTACTGGAGTGCCAGCAATAGTACAGTTTACCCTAATTTGCATTATTCGGAAGCATTAAGCTGCATTTTCATAAAGCTCTGACAACTACATACAGCCGAACAATGCGAATTACGCCCCGCAAATGTAAAAATACAACTTTTGAGGGCGATCGCGACCTAGTTTGATGTTTTATCTGGCGCTTTTGACTACTGAAAACCCCATCTTTGCATTATCGAGAAATGAGAGCGCGTGTCTTGCTGAAAACGAGTCTACACCCTTAACCGTGTCACTTTTAGAAACGGAAATAAGCTCGCAAAGTGCAATAGCAAGTGAATAGGGTCGACTCAAAATTTTAGAAGAAAATTGTAGTATCGACTGCCGGTTTGCTTGGGGATCGAATTCGAGAAAGCGTCACTGTCCATTCGGCGATTGTTATCCTGATCTGCTCCGATTTCGAACGGTTCGATCGAGTCCCAGGATCGTCGCGCGGTTGATAGCAGCACTAATCGGAACGGTAGAAGTATGATCCCACTTACACTAGTAACGGCAACAAAGAGACAAAGGGCGAGTGTGATCCTCGCCATCTTTGGTCCCGTACTCGTCGCTCACCGGGAAACGACACAGGTGCTGATAAAATCGCATTGACATTTATATACGAACAGAAATCCAGAGGAAAAAGAACTGATTCGTCTGCTCCGACGAGGAGTTTCGGTTATTCAAATATGCGCGTAATTTTCTACACCTGTGTCAATGCACAGTCGCGGCTAATTAATGCTGCGAACGTAGGCGTTCATCATTAACATGTTATCAGTGGATTTGTTTCGATGCTGCTCCAGTGTGCGCTGATAACTTTCAGAACACATTATTTTGTAAAGTTTTTTTTCGCACGCGCGTACCCTTCCGCTTGACATCACGGAGCGGAATGCATAAATATAATGTATGTTATACACGGCTATCCGTTTTTCGGGTTCTCCCGTGAATTTATTCGCCGCGCTCGCGCGTCTCGGATCGAAACTGTGAAACATTATTTGTTCCTTGTTTGTACCGCGCAATCTGTTGCCCGAACAAACACTATCAAACATGTTTTGGTTGATTTCATTTACTGCCTAGCGCACTGATTAAAACGTCATCCTGTTTGCACAGAGTTTTTACGTTCACGCGATTCCGACTCAATGAAGTCGCACGGTTCGAATGACTCGACACTAGTCCATTGCGAAATCGTAATTTATTAACTCTCGCTTCCGTTAGCATTACGACTTTCTTTCCCAACTAATCGTAGGGATGAAAAGGTAACGTTCCGTGCTCCACGCGTGATACGATCGTTTCAATGCGGATTCGTATATCGCCACTATTTTCAGCAGGTTCATCGGCGTTCTGTCCAGTCAATATTTGTGTGGCAATTAATCGAATGTTATAGATGAAACGAATCGGAGTATGGGAAAGAACTTTCGTTCCAGTCGTTGAATATTCAATCACTAATTATAGCCGACACAGAAGTCTGCTGGCCTCATTCTCTAGAAGCATTTTTCTCTTCAAAAAACTCTTCTCTTTAGCAAAAAGTTTCAGATGCTTTATTTTAATATTATCCTGAATTTATCGTGAATTTATAACGCAACATAAGAAAATATTAAAAAATACGATCGATAGCATTTTTTACCTATTACTGCGGATGAAAGAGAGCCATGTACTAATTACTGCGGATTGGAATTCAAAATATACCTGCGTGCGGAAACAAGCAACGCGTTAGGTTGTAAAGAAAGAAATGCAGGATTTTTGTTCCTCTATTTTAATTGCAATTTTATACCAATAAATATTTACCTTAATGTAATGACTTACGTCATTTTAAAGCTTGTTTTACACTCTATTTAATTGTTATTAAATTTTTATTGTTATTGTATGTTAATCATTTATAATTCATCTATTAATTATGCTTTTGATATTTAATTATATTCAAATTTTTATGAAATTATTTGGCTTTTATTTCAAGTTTATTCGTTGACACTTCCTTCGTCCCATACTTCGTTGATATTTCCAACCGCTTGAACGGCTCTTCGGCCTAGTTTGATCTCATGGAACAAAACAATACGAAAATTGCGTTTTGACATCCTGAAATAAAAGCCAAATAATTTAATAAAAATTTGAATAAAATAAAATATCAAAAGCATAAGTAAATAGAGCGTGTAACAAGCTTTAAAATGACATATAACTCATTAAATTAAGGTAAATATTTATTCGTATAAAATTGCAATTAAAACAAAGGAACAAAAATCCTGCATTTCTTTCTTCACAGCCTAATATTTAGACATTAATTCAAATAAATCCTGAGTACAGCAACAAATAATTTTTCGATTGATTACATTTTCAATTAAAAAACGTATAATATCGATCGAGAATCGATCTAATCGCAAGACGGACAATCGACGTCGCGTTAAATATTCAATGGCCGTCGAGCAGGAGTCGTTGAATGTTCGCCGTTGCGAGGGGTGAGTGCAGGATCACGCGCGCGCTCGTCTCTGTGCGTTTGTGTATGCGCGCACTAGCGTACAGACACGTACAATTTCACCCCAATAAAACTTTCCCATAGAAACGGTGCACGGGGTGTCGTGGGAACCGCATCGACCGATATAAAGCAAGCACCATACGCATTTTTATGGGGCGTGTAGACGTCCGAGCAGTTCGGAGATTCCTCCGTAATGAATCGACCGCTTCTAGAGCCGTCGAAAATATAGCGAGCTCGTTAGGAATATCTTAAGACCGGTGATTGGAGCGTTTAGAATTCTCACCTGTACAATCTCGTCGTTGGTAACAATGTCTGCACAAATATCAATGTCAATGATTTCACGAGATTTATGTAGGGAAAGGGGTAAATATTTGGGCTGGTCTATTAATACGAAACGTGTGTGATAACGTACAGAAGGGAATTTGTTTATTTAAAATTGGATCATTATCAACGACGTACGTGATAGGCGTCAGGTAGCGAAGACCGGGTCAAATCGGCCCCTATCATCTGCGCTGGCGAAACCTTATCTCTACGTTCGCGTTTTAGATTCGCGTCACGCGACGTAGGTTTCCTTCTGCGTGAACCCGTTTGTTCAGCCTCCGAGCTAATATTTAAAAGCTTTGCGGATCCCTCTCTGACGTTCAATCTAACGAACCGTTCTTTTTGTGTACACCGGAATGATAACCAAGTTCTCGCGAGCCAGCCGTTCGTTTCTCAGGAAGTAGCTTCTCGCGAAGGCTATCAGTTCTGTAGTTTGCGTGCGGAACGGGTATTAACGTTGTTGAAACGTGATCTCTAAAGATACAATATCGCGAGCTGATTAAAATCGCTGCAATGATGGGGCGCCGGCATTTATAATCGGGCGAGTACAACACACACGGCGTAAATTACTTTTCTTTCTGGACCACTTCCGAAACATTGCTCCACGTTTTTTAACAGATTTCACCTTCGTTCTTTTTATCGTATGTATTCTTTTCCGACGTAATCTCGCATTATCGCGAGAACTCCTATTGCAGGAAATGCAACGATGAAAGTGAAAGTTCCAATTCTACGTGCAACGAAATGCTCTCGAAGGGAAACAAGCCACCCACGGTTTGATACGGTTCAATATTTAGGAAGTAAACAGGTTCCACGCTATCAGGTGATGTAATACCCGCCTCGCTATCGACTAACTACGTCAGAATGATTGTGAAAGTTATTTTCTCCGTTCCGATAAGGAATCCCACACGTACCAGCAAACATACCGATCCTTCGTTCTACAATTAAACAGTAAAAATTCACTCCGAACATTTTTGTGTTTCAGTTAAATCGTTGGACGCTCCGACTACTGCAGATATACCTCGGTGAGTACCGGACCGATTATAGTTTTTCGATTAACGAGACGAAGGACCATTACTTTCTTCCTACACTGAGAAAAAAAGTAGTTACTTCAATAACACGCGTTTTATTGTAATCTTTTTACTTCGATGAATATCAATGTATTCTTCTCAATAGTATGAAATTTAGAAGCAAATCGTGATGTATTTGAATTGTCTATCATGAAATGATTGAAAATATTATTTGATTCAATACCGTATATTATTATTCGTAATATTTCTTTTTTTCCTTCAATCAGATGTTGTTAAAAAAATTTGAGGAATGTATTGATTTATACTGGAATTGGTTTGAGGCCATATCTTATTTTTTGAAAACATTGATGGTCAAGCTATTGGCTTATATGATTGGCGGAAATGAGTTTTGCTATTGAAATTCAATAGTATTAAATATTAAAATAAATTCATATGATATTGGCACTATTCAATAGTACATCTTATCGAATCAACTCGAATTTTTTTCTCAGTGTAGCTGGAATATCTCCATTCCCTATGGTCTTTTAAATTGGTATAATACCTCGTACAATACGTGAACGCGTAGTAATCAATTATGGATAGTGGTACAGCAGTTTTTAAAACGTGAAGCTGGTCGAGTTCCCTAAATCGTTTTTTCCCCGAAGGAAATATGCACTCTTCGGGGAACTAGGTTTCGAACAGCTGTTCTCGCATTCGCTTCCTGGACATCGGTACATCGATACCACGTGTTCTCTATGCATCATGCATGCATTTCCTGTGTGTCGGATGACGATCCGGGGCATTAGAGTTTTAGAGGAACGAACACGAACGAAAACAACGCTTCGGAATCTACGATGCGAGCAACAACTCGAACACAAATGTAAATATACAGTTGAAGATAACATTGTTCAAGGTGCAATAGACGTCCGGCTCACGTGATCGCCGCTATCGAAACTTTCCAGTAATTCGCATTTTGGAAATCCTTTTTTTTTTTTGAAAAAAAAAAGATTTTGGATTATTTTTGGAAATCCTCCGAATTCCCCCACCTCGTGGAATCGCGGTGGCGGGCATGTTTAAATGTAACGAGTTAAAGTTCAATCGGCACTGTGGCACATGTCGGCCGTTTCTACCTGTTCGCTCTCGATGTTCATGGGAATACGCTGGCATGTGGTTTTATCTGCGACCATATGGCGCATCGAGGAGAGGAAATGCACGTGCGAAAAAATTTAGAGGAACGCGGTGATCCAGAGGTCGGCATTATTTGGCGAAACAAATATTTCAAATACTATTTCATATTTCAGATTCTATTTTGCTGAGAGAAAATAGTATTTTAAATAAGATATACAATTTAAAATACTAAAATACTATTTTAACAATCTGAACGTCGAAATAAAATATTTCTGTTTCAACAATCCGATCCACAAAATAAAATATTTCTATTTTAACAATCTGAAACACGAAATAAAGTATTTTACTTTTTGCATTCTTATAGTACATCAGCAATAAAAGTTATAGCAGTTCAGCAATAATATTTGGAATTAAAATGGAAGATAAAGACAAAATATATAAATATTTTCAATATTCTTGAAATAAAATACTATCTTCAAAAAAATTACTGCCTCAAATAAATTATTTTATTTTCAACAATTACCGCATCAAATAAAATATGTTATTTTCAAAGTTGTACACACACTTTAAAATAAATAGGATTATTTACGATTTACTATTTAAAATACTATTTTCCCCGGCTCTGTGGTGATCCTCCTCCTGCGGTATAATAGCCACATCTAATCAAAATAAAACAATAAAATCAAGCTGGAAGCTTGTGTTCTTTAATTACCATTTTGTTGAAGATAGATTGGCTTTTCCGATTGAAATAAAATTATTCAGCGCTGTAGCAGAATTCATTCGATTCTGCTGAGACAAAACGAGGAAAATGACAGGTAGTTATTGTTAGTTGCGATTGCAACGAAGCCTACTTTTCAAGAGTGGAGACAGAACAGGATTCGGAATAAAACGCCGCAAGCACAATAGTAGGAACTAGTTAACACCAGTTTCAATTGCGGTGTCCGTATTTAGCTCTAAACTTATTATTACGTTGCTCGTTACTGATGCTGCCGAAGCGAATGCATAAAATATTCATGATCCTTTTGGCTCGACGATATCATCGCTTTACCGCACAGATTTCCCGTTCGACCGTGTCTGATCTACATATATTCGGCGAAGTTTGCCGTATCAGCGGAGTATCAAAGCATCGTAATTCAATCGACATTGGCGACTCTTTGCCAACGCAAACATCGATGACTGCGAAGTAAAGTCCTGTTTATTTGGATCGGCCCCGCAGAAAAATGTGCGATGGCGACGAAAATATCGCGACCCAGCCTTGATTCTCCCCCTGGTGGAATTCGCTGGTGAAAAGAGGACGACTGCGACTTCTGATTTCTGTAGGGCGTTTTATAAAGGTTGTTTATTACATGAGGGTGCTGCAAGGTTTACAGTCGGCGAGGTACTGTCTTCTATTTGTTAACATGCCTGGAGATTTGACAGACTCTAATATGATTTCTATTTATATTTGGATCTACAAATACGAAAATTGTAGACAATTGAAGGGGTGGATGGATAAAGGTGTCAAGTTTGTTTTCTGAAAAGAGTTTTTAACAGAATGTATTGTTCTTTTTTGATGGATGAAGATAATTATTATCTGTTTTTTGTATTCGAGATTAACCAGAACAATATATATATATATATATATATATATATTTGTAATTGATTTGTGTTGTCTTCATTCATCAGAAAAGGACAACATACCTCGCTAAAAACTCTTTTACAGAAAACAAACAAATTTGTTACCTGACACTTTTATCCATCCACCCCTTCATTTATAAACTATTACATTTGGAAGATCTTTTTCCGAACGAGAATAGAGATTCACGAAAATTTTGTATCCCGCGGAACCGCTTAAACAATCCGATACGATTATCATTCGATTCGCACCTGGCCGACGAGCGATCGGTAATCATCGTCGCGATTAATATTCATTCACGAGACTGTTATCGGACGTGATCCGCTCGCTCGTCTCGTAATATTTGCTCTCGGAACGGAATCGAATCCGCGAGTTACTCGTTAAATTGTCGCGCGTTAATCATGGACGAGATTCGGATTGAGATTGAGGTAGGGTAGCCGGAGGTTCGGAATGGCCGCATTTTCCCAGCAGCTGCCTCGCCTTGATTTACTTTTTCGTCTACGTACGATGGACCGAGGAAGGAAGGAAGGAACGGAGGAAGGAAGGAATAAAGAAAGAAAACGAGCAGCTGCTCGCGGCCGCTCGTGCTTCCTCGACACTTTCCGTCTCACCGCCGCTATCCAAACACAGGAAATTTGCTGTCAAAGCCCGTGACCCTGTTCACCGTCGACAAAATTCTTCTCGCACGAATTAACCGCAGATCTGACCCGTTAATCGGCCGGTTGCGCGATCGTTCCACGCCGCTTCGATCGACCGCCGTCGACGTTGGAAGTGACGACACGCTCCTATCAAAATTCACCATATTTCGCCGGCTCGACGATTCGATTATGCAAAGTGTTTGCGTGCGGTGACTCTGCCGACGTATTGACGTCGCTTTTTCCCATTCGCTCTTTCACCTTGACATTTCGCAAATATTCCCTCGACTCTGTTCACTTCGACCCGAAAAACTCTTGTCTCCGATCGTTCTCCCCAAACTGTGCGACATTGAAACGCTACACTGAGAAAAAATCCTGTCGAAACAATAAAAATATATGTTGATTCGATAAGATGTACTATTGAATAGTGCCAATATCATATGAATTTATTTTAATATTTAATAGTATTGAATTTCAATAGCAAAACTCACTTCCGCCAATCATATAAGCCAATAGCTTGACCATCAATGTTTCCAAAAAAACAAGATATGGCCTCAAACCAATTCCAGTATAAATCAATACATATCTCAATTTTTTTTTAACAAGATATCTGATTGGAAGAAAAAAAAGAAATATTACGAATAATAATATACGGTATTGAATCACATACTATTTTCAATCATTTCATGATACACAATTCATATACATCACGATTTGCTTCTAAATTTCATACTATTGAAAAGAATACGTTGATATTCATCGGAGTAAAAAATTACAATAACACGCGTGTTATTGAAGTAACTACTTTTTTTTCTCAGTATATAAGAAATCGGAGCAATAAAAAACTTGGGCCGCATAAACAATTGACAAATAGTACACCCATAAGTCTGCATTCATTCTAAGACTTGATGCCTCTACTTTCGCTAAGCAGCGTTCCTTTTCCTCCACGATATTTTTACACGATCTGGCAGATGGGAAACCGGAGATCCATTTTTCTTTGCAGAATGCTCCAGATTCAAGCGACTCCAAAAACGTTCAAAAATTGGTTTGATAAATGAAACTGATGGACTTGAAGATCGAAGTCTTGAAGGTTGATGTTCTTTCCCACTAAATCTAGATATACATAGTAAAATATCATATCATGTCCGAGTTCCCCTGTATATTGTTGATCGTCCATTATTGCTGTGTAAACATGACAATCTACAACGACTACAGCCGGATAAGAGGGAGTCTACCGTATCGATAAAAGCGGATGGTTCGATCAATCTGAAACAGAAGAAGGGAATGATGAATTTCTTCGAAAAACGCAGCGCGCCGAGAAAAATCGAAAAACGTAGGAGACCCCGTCCGGGTATCGTCGGCGAACCTTTCGGAGCCGCGTCTCAGCAGATGTGTGCGACCATTTGCCATGGCAGCTGCTCTCCTCACCGCCGTAAACCTCGAGCACCAGCCCCGGCGCTCTGACCTGACCCTCGAACTCGAAGCGTCTCCTTTCGAAACGTTCGCGGCGCCGATGCACTCAATAGATTTCGCGATCCCATTGATTCGTCGAGTCGTCCGTCGAAGCTGGAGTCAGCGCCAGAGCCGAAGCCAGATTTCTGTTGGTCTCGGAGATCGCATAATCGCAGGGCAAACCGGTTTTACGTGGCGCAAAACCATGCGTGTCTTGGACACGGGGAGACGAACAGGCGCTGAGGAAACTTGGCATGCCCCTGGCTCGTCGATCCGAGGGTAGGGAAAAGGTACCTGGGCCCTGACTCCGGCTATTACATTCACGGTGCCCCGAGCAGAGTGGGGACTGACTCGGGACTCGTGCTACGCACTCACATGGACGGGAAACGGGGACCGATGGACTCGTCTCTCTCCTCTTTCTTCTCTCCTCTCGTCACAACGGAGAAACAATTTTTTTTTTCTATCTGCACATTATATACATTGTATACATTATATCAGCAAGGTAACAATTATTCTGCTGCCGTTGCTAGGATTATATCATCGAACTTCGACAGTGACCAGACAGCGAATTTTATGCATTGATGACAGAAATGAATAGGTGGAATTTAATACAGCAAAAACATTAGACTACTAAACATATTGAGAAAGAAAATAAATTTCTACTTGGCGCTCCAGTTTGTTGCAGTTCAGGAAGAAAAGTTTTATTTCGCATGAAATTGTTCATAGAAGAACTTTTTCATTTCCAGTCGTAACTTTGTTCGAGAAAGGATTGTAATTTCTATACTTACTGCGGATCAGTATGAATTTATGAAGAAACTGGTTGGGCGAAATATAAAGCAGTAAAAGATTTGAAAATTTCAATAACATTGTAACGTTGTTATTAATGTAACAAAATCGTTTAGGGGCGAAATGAATTTTTATGTTGTTCCTGCTTCCCACAATGAATGCAAAACATTTCTGCAGCTCGAAAAGACAGCGCGGGCCCCCTCGCTAACAGGGTCATATTAAACACTTTAAGAAAGGAAATGAATGTCTATTTGGCTCCAGTTTGTTGCAGTTCAGGAATAAAATTTTTATTTCGCATAAAGATCGTCCATACTTCCTCATTTCGAGTTGTAACTTTGTTCCAGAAAGGATTGTAATTTCTATACTTACTGCGGATCAGTATGTATTTATGAAGAAACTGGTTGGGCGAAATATAAAGCAGTAAAAGATTTCAAAATTTCAATAACATCGTAACATTGTTATTAATGTAACAAAATCGTTTAGGGGCGAAATGAATTTTTATATAGTTCCTGCTTCTCACAATGAGTGCAAAACATTTCTGCAGCTCGAAAAGACAGCGCGGACCGCTCGTTAACGGGCAATTACCTGATTAAACGCGCGGAGAGTGGCCGGCTCATCGGTGTACCGTTAACCAGTTCGAATTTCGGAGAAGGTAGAGGGCATGGCGGGAGCTGAGTACACCACTGGCGGGGCCGGAGGACCGGGGTAGAGCGACCTGGGCCCGTTTGTACTACGGCATTCGCGTCTCGAGTGTATCAGGGGGGGGTTCTTTGAGTGTCGGTCTGCCGGAGCACCGGAAGATCGAGCGTGCGTTCTCGTCCCGTCAGGTTTTTCCGTTGGCTCGCGTTGTTTCGGTGAAAGTGAGCAGGTTTATCGTGCGCTTTTCCTCGAGAAACGGATAACGCGTCGTCTCGTGCGCTCTTCGACCATCTTTCTTCGTGGACGACCAATGCTGGAGCGAACGGACGGTTTTAACGTAGCCTCCGACCGTTGGAACTCGTAACCCGAAGCGACAGCTTCACCAGGTGGCGCGGAAGTTCCTCCTCAAAGGGGAATGAACGTTTTGTTTAAACAATTACAGGTGTTCTCTCTGTGCGCGAATATTCTCTTCGTTGCGTACGTTCATCGGACATTCTAAAAAAAATCCCTGTTCGCTGGTTTCTCGCGTATCCGGACAAAGACACCGTTTCGAGCACGGATATACTTCGCGTAGAGACACTCGCGAGAGAGATAGGCGAACGTGGTCGCGTTTTTCGCGGATGACGTCCAGCCAGACGCGACAAATCAAACGTGCATCGCAATTCCGGTGGGGTCGCCGGAAGTCGGCGAGCGTGACGGCGGCAATTCTAACGGAAAAACGTGGGAACTGGTCGTAGCAGTCAGGGCTCCTCTGCTCGTTGTTAACCGACGCGGCTGCTTTAAACGAGCCCGAGGATAATCGTGTTAAACGTTCGCGTACGAACGAGCGAACGGCGCACAGTGTTGTTTCGACGCCGAGCGGATATTTATTGGTGCATCGATTGACAGGAGGCTGGGGTCAGTCTTACTTCGCGATCGAGGACGTCTCGATCGTTGTTCGAAGCGAGATCGAAATCTTTGAACGGAGAAAAGAAACTTGCAGCGATGCGAGGATTCCAAGGACTCTGTCGCAAGAGGAACACCTGAGGCGGCTGCAGGACTGTCGATTTCAGCGGACGATCTTGCCAGAGACACTTCGAGTCTCTCCTCGTGGCGATCGTCGAGGAGGCTCGACTGTTCCCTCGCGAATCCGTGGCAGGATTCGTCATCGATTAAAAATAACGAGCCGGAGACACATCGGCGCGCATCATCGCCGGCCAAACGGTGGAGAGTATCGCGAGAGCGAATCGCGTGCGAGCTGCCAGGATACACGCTCCCCACTGTCGGCTGCAAGGTAGACTACTGGTCGACTGGTGCTGTTGCTGGTGCAAAGGGGAACGTGAAACTGAAAGAGAGTAGCCGGTATCCCACTCTAGGTAGAGTCCATGACGTCAACCTCTGGGGCAAGTCGAACGACCAGTTTCAACTGCCTGCTTGCGGTACGAAGGGACCAGCAGGAGGTGGAGGAGGCGGAGGAGGTGCTGGACGAGCTGGAGAAGAAACAAGAAGAAGAAGAGGACGACGACGAAGAAGAAGAAGAGTCGTCAGTACGATCTCTTCAGTGGCGAGTCGATACGCCCGAGTCGAATCCTCGCTCGTTTTTTACCGGTCGATTCGAGTGTCGTGTCGGTAGCGCCGCTTCGCTCAAACTATTCCCTCCGGTTCGAGCGATTCGAACGGTTCGCTGGCGAATGAACGGGCGAGGCGTATAGGCGCGAGAGGGTTGAAATCGCGACGGTGAGGAAAAGCGAGGAGTGAAAAGTGAAAAGTAAAAAGGAAGCCAACGGCCGCTGTTCGGTGGTGTGAATGGGTCGGTCGTGTACACCTGGCTGGCGACGACGGTGATAAGCGGACGCACGAAGCGTGAGTAAGCCGTGAAGCGCGAGTAGGCTCGCGATGGAACTCGATGGTTCGGTGACGGTACCTTGGTCGATCGGGAAGCCCCCACAGTTATCCGCGTTCGCAGTGCCGCTCGTTTGTCCGAGCGCTACGTTGTCTCGGTGAATCCACGGAATGCCGTAGAAACAACGTGGAGCAACGTGGAAACAACCGAAAAATTGTTGCTCACCGATTTTCCATTCACTGGATACAGCATCTACAACCGTGAAAGTGATATACGTATACATATATACCGTCTCTCTGTTATTCGAAGTGTGTGTACGACACGGTAGTGCGTCAACGACCCGAGGCTCGTGGGTCTAGTGCCGAGGATATAAAATCGTCGGAAGGCGATCGACAGGGGAAAATAGATCGCGCAGTGTGTGGACGCTCGATGGGATTGTCGTCGCCGTGTATGGTGCACCAAGGGAAACGGCCAGAGCAGCAGCACGGCACGTTGTGTTTGGATACTTGACGCAGTCGTCGCTACTGCGCGTCGTGAAAACATCGGTGCACGCAGAGAAATGGGAAACCACCCGTCCGCCCACCAGCCGCTCGAAAGAGCCACCAGTCATGCTGGAAATGGTCTTCGCCTCTCGGTACGTTCCCGGCGGTCTTGCTCTGTACGTCGTTGATGTTGATATCTCTCGCAGATGCCCACGTGTGACGCGCGCGCGCGACTCACGCCTCCCGATCGCCAACACTGTGCCGTGATTTTCTGATACCAATCGTTCAACAGAGCGTACGTTCTTCCATGGTAGGCGATGTGCCTAGCTCGAGGAGCGCCTTTGCTGCCTTTGAACGCCTCGAAACCCCCCTTCACCACAGTGCCCGCAGGCGCACCCTGTCTTTCATTTCTTTTCTTTCTATTTTCGCATCGATCGCTCCTCTCCGACCAAGAAATATCACTTTCCAACAATAGTCTGCCAGCGTACCGGGCCCCGAGCAAGGATAATCTTCTTTGAATACTTCTTTGTACTTATCGTTCTCATTTTAAGACTGACCTTTCTCTGACCGTTCGAGCCATACCTTCCCAGCCTTCAACCCTTCGGTGGGATTAATAATGAGAATTGATAAGACGCAAGGTCTTGCGAGAGTAGGGAACGGTAAATAAATAAGGGACCATTGTTTGGCAGTAGCTCGAGCGCACCTGCGCCAGACACAGCAGGTACCCGTAGAGTACAGTGGATTCCCGTAGAACGAGGTGAATACTTTACGAGTTGCATGAAATCGTGTTGTGCGAGAATTTTCCTCGTATAAGTACGGGAATATAGTGGAACGGCGAGGTGATTTTTCGAACCCGTTCAGAAAACGTGTGAACGAATACGAAGACGCCAATGTAAATAAGATCCGCTGATAAGATCCATAAGATCCAAGTCTGAACGGACTCTTAATTACATTGGTTTGATTTAGCCGCGACGTTCACCTCGCCGCTATCCTCGATCTTTACCGCTCCACCATATCTATGCCCTTACATGGATAAATATTAGGTGAACTAAAAAGTTCTGAGCGTTTTTAGCTTTATTTATAAAGTGAAAAACGCTCAGAACTTTTTACTTCACCTAATATAACACGGGATGAGAATTACTGAACAGAAGACATCTGTAGGGATCCAATGTGACCATACGTCCCGTTTTGAACGGGACCGTCTAGTTTTTAGGTACATAGTCTGTCCCGTTGTCCCCAAGCACATCTTCGGGATGCTGTAATGTCCCGATTTTAGAAAGAGAGCAACCCACGGTAACAATTTCAAAAAAGAAATTGTGTGCGAAAAATCTAAAAATGATTCGAGCGTCTACTCTAGCCTAGGGCATGCCAATAAGTCTCACACATCGCATGTAAGTCGACAGAAGTCTGCTAGTTTGCTCGCTCCTCGATTGCGAGTACACAGTTGTGCATACAGTGAACAGTCTGTTCTTCAGAATAATATACGACCACATAAATTATTTATTTTCACGTGTTCATTCCTGCTTTTGTTTCATTAATAAACAGAAATTACGCGTTTTCTTGAATACACATACTATTGGGTTGGGGAATAAGATCGTAGCGTTTTATGTTTTCTTTTATTCTACGATTTGTTTGTTCTTTGGCAAAGTGTTGTACATCAAACGAAAGAGCTCTTTCTCCTCTACAAAACTGTGATAATCGTTGTTTTGAATAATTTAATTTTTTATTATTTTTCAGGTTTAGAAATGGAATATCTAGGAGACAAAAATCAACATTTTCGACACATGTTGAGAAGCAATTTGAAGGCGATTTTCTTTGTTGTCTTCGGTAAGCTCGTGAGGCACCCAAGCTCCCAATTTTTCGACAAATCTCATCGAATGAAGGTGGTTGAGAATGGTCTTATGATCGCAGTTCATTTTTTCCGCTAATTCTTTTGACCTTGATGAAAAGCGAAGAAAAGCAGGTGTCGAAAATGTTGATTTTTGCCTCCTGGATATTCCATTTCTAAGCCTGAAAAATAATAAAAAGTTAAATTATTCAAAACAACGATTATCACAGTTTCGTAGAGCAGAAAGAGCACTTTACCAAAGAACAAAAAAGTTGTAAAATAAAAAGAAACATAAAACGCTACGAACTTATACCCCAACCCAATATGTATTATCTAAAAATTAATAGGTGTCCCGTTTTGAGGAAAAAAGTAAATGGTCACGTTAGCTATGCCCCATTTAAGTGAACGGGGAGTTTCCGCATTTTATCATACAATTCCGCGTTGTACGAGAATCGCCGTAACATTATTAATTACTAGACTGCGGATGTTTATGCAATTTTCAATGTTTGTAGACGAATTTTAAGAAGATGGAATAAAAAAGAATCATATTTTCCGTCTTAGTAACCTGTTTAGATCTGAAACAAATGAAAATCGTACTAAAATCTGCCACATTTTATATCCCAGCAGTTAAAAAAAATTTTCAAAAGCCGTAACTACGTAAAGATCCGCAGTCTGTTATTGCCAATATTTTTAGCACGTCTACCGTCCTCGAAATTGGTTGCAAATGGTGAGACGCGGCGCAGGAGAGGAGAGTCTCTTATCGATTTCTCGTTATAGGGGTCAGTGTCATTTTCGCAAAGGAATCTGCAGCGTGGACGCGCGTCCACGCGAAAGTTTTGACTTTAACGCGTCCACGAATGAATTTCCATTGGTTCGTGGGCGGATTGGTATTTCGGTGGTCGGAACGAAACTGGTACCGCAGAGGTCGCGACGAAGGTCGCATGCATCATTTCTCCTTATCCCTGTTTGCGCCGGGTTTTAAAAAGGCTCTCTCTCGGTCTCGAGTTTTCGTCCATGCCCGCCCATAATTCTGCCGCCATTTGCCCGATAACGAATGGGCGAGTGCTGTGTGACTGGAATATGTTTATCTAGCGTTGCTCGCGCGGCGTGTAAGTACATTGTCGTGTGAATGGCGTCTGTTGCGGTGAACGTTGTTACACGGCACAGAAAAATTCTACCACCACACGGAGACCGCGCGAAGGCTGGTCGACGTTGAACTATTCACACACGCTCTTTCTTTTCTATTCTTCGCGCCACTCGTTTCGCATTCGTACGCGTGCTCCTAGATAAACTCGCGTCTCGTTCCTCGGACTTTTCGCGGCTATAAACATTTAAACTGGAACCTCTTCATAATTAAACGCTGCCACAGGTGACTCTGCTCGTTCGATATGGACTCCAACGCTTCCTCGAGTGACTCACCTCTCTCGCGATTTCTTAATCGATGTTTCATCAACGATAGCAATTTTACTCCTCATCCTCGGCAGCGATCCAGGTCTCTTTTCGAACGGAAAAGTCGCGACAGTTTCCAAAGCCGTTCGAACGCGCCGATCAATCCGATTGGTGGACGCGAGGGCGCATTCTTCGGCGCAGTTTCATGAATACCTATGAGAGCAGCGCGCGTTCGTTGCTTGTAATCAGGCCGGGGCCCGATCCGAGAATTCTTGCGAACGCTTCTAATGAATTCCTAGTGCTCCATCGACGGGTTTGCATAACCGATCTTTGTCTCGAAGGTGAAATCTGACGCACGGTGCCGTCGACTGTGAAATCATCGTAGGCGATGAAAAGCGCGTAAAGCGAAACTTTCGACGTTCACGGTTTCGATAATATAATTACTGGCGTTAGCATGCGCTTCTGTTACGTGTCGCGCAACGCGGTTAACGAGCCTCTCATTCTTCTTCTTTTTTTTTTTCACTGTTCAAGGCCGCGCGATACAACTCAACAATTATTCGATTGCATAACGTCAGTGGCGGTTAATTATCATTTATAGATGAACGATCACCGGAGAATGCTCGCGCCGTACGTCAACGTCGAACGCTGTTGTCGCAACGAATATTATCGACGCAACCTTCGAGCCAGCCGTTTGATCATTTCTTCGTGTCCGGCTACCTCGAAGACTATTCGGTTAGCGGAGCAATCTTCCCGCTCGGCGAGCGTAATTGCATGAACTAATAGCTCGCCGCGCCGTTCCATCCCGCTTTTAGCAAAATTAAATTCCAGCCGCGCCACACCGGCTGTAAAACATTAAAAACGCTCCAACGAAATGTCCACGACGCGCGGACCCAAGTAAATACGGTCCCTCTTCGCCGAGTGCTCTTCCGAGCGATTTCTCCGCTCGAATATGATTCACCTGTGCTCTGACGTGTCGCTCGGATGCGGTTTCCGTTCTTCGGCGTAACAATTATATCGAAACCGGCTCCCAGCTCCGGCAAAATGCCACCGCGACCCAACCGACCATTATTCCAATTTCCGAGCTCGAAGCTGCTCGAGATTTCGAGCGAATCGAACTTCATTGGGTTTCCTAGCGTCCGCTTAGTCTTTCTCTTCCATTATTATACACATATTGATCTGGATTAGGTGTAGGTATCACTGTATATGTGTACTTATTTGTCATCTCGTTATCTAGTCGTTTTTCCGGAGTTCTCGATTATGAAAATTAATATAAGAATGTTTATGTATTATCTTTACCTTGTTGAAATTATTAAAGGAAGAATGACCATGTTATTTGACTTGTGTTTCTTACAATCGATACGAAGAATGTTCATTTTGCACACAGATCCGCAGTCTAGTTAAAACTATCGAAATTCATCTGAGAGTTTCCGAGCCTTTCCGAGAGTGCGCTCTTCTCACATTATTATTATATACGGACCGAGGTCCTTTTATACAAATGTTTACAGTTGTTTACAGTAGAAAACTGATGAAAACAAAAAGAAAAATAATAAAAAAAAAGTCTTAACCTAATATTTACATAAGAAGGCAGAGTTGGGCAAACATTTAATCAACGATTGACGACTAAATTTCTACTTTAGTCGTTAATTGCGATTAACGATTACATTCCTTTCAATTGTAGTCGTCAATTGGATAATTGATTACTGATTTACTGCTGACATAACGAAATTGAAATAGTGAATCAAAACTATATACAATGAATACTGAAAAAAAATGTAAACTGAGTTTAGGTGAACTGTCATTTGGTCTATAATGTAAACTCTGTTTGCGTGCTTTTATGTTGTTTTTCCATGATTTCTTTTTCTAATCAACGATTGACGATTAACTTCGTCAATCGATTGAATCAATCGTCGATTTTTCGATGATTTCGTTTTTTAATCGTACACATTAATCAATCAATCAAGATTAAAGAAGAAGGGACAAGCGCGAAACTAAACAAATACAGGTACGATATTAACAAATAATCTTGC
This sequence comes from Lasioglossum oenotherae, assembly GCA_028455765.1. NCBI lineage: Eukaryota > Metazoa > Arthropoda > Insecta > Hymenoptera > Halictidae > Lasioglossum > Lasioglossum oenotherae. Next base: position 4,139,751 of record CM052287.1, on the reverse strand, counting down.
GTAATTTTCTTTTGAATGCCTGTAAGGTGCCATTAAAAAAATCAATATTATTGTACACAGTATGTTTGAGCTTGCAATAATGCGATTTAAAGGATGCATTACTCCATATGTGGATTTGGATTTCATTGTTTGAAATCCTGCTCTCGTTCTCAAAACGCGTTCAGGTACGTAGAAATTGATTTGCCTTAGGAGTGCGGGACAATCTATAATATTATTCATCAAATTAAAGATAAAGCTCAGGTCGGATACTATACTTCGATCAGATAATGTTTCCAGGTTGACTATGTTTAATATATCAGAGTAATCATGATCAAAGATTGACGTTGGATTGTTTGTCTGATATGGATTATTATATTTTGGTAACTCGATACTATTCTTCGATCAGATAATGTTTCCAGGTTGACTATGTTTAATATATCCGAGTAATCATGATCAAAGATTGACGTTGGATTGTTTGTCTTATATGCATTATTATATTTTGGTAACTCGATACTCTGCTCCGTTCCGATGACGTTCGCGTCGATCGCGCAATCGCTAGAAAGCGTTCCGAGGATCGAGAGAAAGCCAATCGGGTTCAGCGGTGTCGATCGCCTGGATGTTGGCCGAAGCCATACGGGTGCGTTTCCACGAGAAACGCCGGCTTCCGAGCTACCCCCTCGCGACCACGTCCTTGTAGAACCAGTCGGCAGGTTTATCGCATCCTAAATAATTACACGTTAGCGAACGACTCGACTGAATCATCTCCGAGTTAAATATATCTATACATACGTCCCGCTCGGAACGACGCGACGCGTTCGCAACGGTTCGCGTACGCAAGGAAGAATCGCGTTCGTTGTCGTTTGTCAATGGAGAAGCTACGTCAGTCGATGGATCGACTTTACTCGGTTGGGGTTACGCGAGTCCCGAAGACGCTCGTGATTACGTTCGAATCGTATTACGCGAGCGGCGCGCATAAATCTGTTCGAACGAGACGCGCGAACACGCGTGTACGTTTACGGTCACGCACACTCGCAGAGAAAGCAACGGGGGATCGAACTCCAAGGATAACTGGTGCCGATGTCCGTACGCCTGATATCGAGGGAGAGGGATCCGGATTTCTACATGGTGTCTCAGAATTCTCCAGTGGATCTCCAGCGTTCGGATAGTTCACAACTTCCAAATCACGGGGGTTGTCTGAAAACTATTTACCCTGAACATGCAGATGATGTTACTCGTCAAAACCATTCTCGTACTACAATGTAATATGCTTTGAAAGATGCCTGTGCAAATTCCACGCATTTTGGACGCTCAGTTGTTGTTTGACAGTCGTTTCTGCCAGGCGATGTCAGTGCTTTTGTCAAGAAAATGCTGTTTCATCAACGCACCTGCTCACACTTCGGCGGTCGCTTTGGCCAAAATTCACGAATTGCACTTCGAATTGGTTGACCACCCATCGTATTCACCAGATCTGGCCTCCAGCGACTTTTTCCTGTTTCCTAAGCTTAAAGTTTCGTTTGGAGGACAGAGATTTTCATCGCACAAGCAGGTCATCGCAACTATTGTACCGTTTGGAAGGGTTAGAAAGGTTCGAACATCGCTGGGAGAAGTGTATTGACGTGAAAAATAAACGACATTTGACCGAAAAAAAGGCTTGTTTCCATGTTGGGCTGAAAACTTTACAGACGACCCTCGTACAACAAATTTGGCCAGGCAAACTGAAATTGAAACGAGCATTCTGAACGAGCCGTTAGTCGTCCGTATCGTGCCGAAATAATTCGCTATCGGGGAACGACAGGGCAAAGTAAGGGCGTACAGGAAAATCAATAGACTCGGCAAACAAAAGGAGATACCAGGGAACCTGTGCGTTCAAAGGCGCTATTAAAACGCAATTACGCGAAGCGGAGGCCAGAGAGCCAGGATGAATAGCGCGGCAGACTTTCAGTTTCCCCGACGCATCACGGAGGGGAACGAATATTTGACGTTGCCTGAAATGGCAGCGGGTCTCTCTCGCGGCGACAAATATTTCTGGTTGCATGCGCGGGTACTCCATCCTTTCACCGAGACAGGTGTTGCACGTAGGCAGACGCAGGTACGCGTTACGATGCGCGGCGTTGTTCGCGGAACAATAACGCGAACGCCTCGCTGCGTTCGCTCGACGACCGCGATTCAACTCTGTTTCAGTGGAACGCACTCGCCGCGGTTCGACTCGCTAACTTCGCCCAGCAAACTTGCGGTCGTTGTCTATCCCCTCGATGCGGATCTATGACGTTTTCACGGCAATTTGCGTTCCTCGCCGTCGAATAGAGCAGGTGTAACTCTTTGTTTCACCAGCGAACCACTCTCCTTTCCAGCAAATTGGACTGTTCGCTTCTGGGTTGCCCGCTATACCAATATTTTCGAGCGAGCGGCGCCAATGGAGGACACTCCTTCCGCGTCTAGTACCCCTGGTAGGCGTGGCTTCGTTGCTCCCGACTCAGGAGCGAACCGATGAATTTTGTGTCAAAATCAAAGAACTTTCCATAGAAATCTGATAGAGCGATGATTCTTTTTTTAAATTACAGTGGAAATATTGCAGAATGTGCGTAAATGGACAGATTATGGTACGAACGTTTTTTAACCTTGAAAATCTTAACCTCCGGTGATACAATACGATAATACGATTGAAATTTTCGGGTCTAGCATTCTATACTTCGGTTAGATTGTCGTGAATGGAGTATCATATTTAATGATAGCTTACTAAGTTGAAACTGCAACATTTCAGCTTTAATTTGAAGAAAGAATCATCGCTGTATCTGATTTCTATCGAAAGTTGTTTGATTTCGACAGAAAGTTCATCGGTTTACCTCGCTGTGCACGTCGCAGGAGTTTGCGAAGCTTTGTCTCGAGGCTGGAAAGTAATCGTGCTAATCACGCGATTGAATGTCTCCTTTTAGCGGCGAGGAACAATGGTCGATCATGAAGGTACATTATTCTCCGTCCGTAAATGTAATTAGCGTAATTAGCGGTACGATGTGGGAAACTTTTGTTGGTGGAAAGCGCGTGGAACACACCGAGCGTCTTCCGTCTGAAGGCGAGAGACGCTTCTCGGAACTGGTCCACCCGTTTGAATTTTCATTCTGCAGTTTCCATCTCGAAATTTCTCCTGGGATTTTTCACGGTCCGGGATTCGTCGATCGCCATAGTTCGCGTTTGTTCCCTCGACGAATCTCGAATCGCACAGCACTCGAGAACAGGTGGGAGGGAAGGTAGGGTACACAAAGAGGATCTATCGAGGTGTTGGTCCGCTGGCAGAGCGTTGCTACGAGAACAGAATCCAGTGTCTCCGGTCGACGAACGGTCCGAGGACCGCGTGAATGTGTACCGGCTTTCACCGGCGGCTTTTTAGGTCACGACACCTCGTCAGGGACCAGGAGATCCGTGACTTCGATTGGCACGTAACCCCGAAGGGAACGATGCCAGCCACCGAGGGCCGTGGCAACCAGCCACTCATTGTCGAATTCTTTCGGGACATCCCTTTTTACTCGCTGCTCGGTTCCACTCGCTTCTACTCGTCCTCCACTCGCTTCCACAGATTCACCTTGTGCTGGAATCCCATTTTCGTGGCCGAAAGTATTGAAGAAACCTTTCAAAATACCCAAATCCAAAATATTACACGGTTCAGATGACTCTGTGATGAGATATGGCGTTTCAAAGACAAGGAATGGAAGTATTATAGGTCGGAAGAAATGTTTCATTTCCGAGTTAAAACAATGGCACTCGTATGTGACTCTGAGGCGCCACTAAAAATTGCTGTGCCATTATACAAAATATTGTTTATTGTATGAACTATTGTATTGTATGAACTATTATACCAATTTCATATGCATAAAGTTTAGAAAATCATAGGGAATGGAAATATTCTAGCTAGGACGAAATGTTTCATTTCCGAGTTAAAATAATAATTGTTGTTGTTGTTGCATGCGTCAAATCTTGTAATCGAATTTTAAGCTAGTTCCCGATTAGCTGGAGACTTGAAACTTTAAACATAGCTCAGAGCTGGAAGGCAATGCAATATCAAAAAACAAATTAAAAAAAAACTGTGCATTTTAATATAAGCGTGGTTTTTAAAAAGTTTTCTTTTATAAATTTTGTTTTTACTTCATAATTCTCGAACTGGTATCGAGACGAATTCAACGACCTTTAATAATATAACATTAGACCTTGAAACAACGCTACAATAGTTTTCGGCACAAAAAGCGGGTTCCCAACCCTTAGTGCAATCGTTCGAATAGTTTCGGCTCCGGTCTGGCTGGCGACAGCGCGATCGATTGATTTCTCGCGGACAGAATCCTTGACCGTGCCAAACCCAACTGGGCCACTTGTTTTTCTTCAACTTGCCTCGTTTCTTCTTATCGCAGGGTCGGCCTTCTACTAGGTTGTTGCATATTAAATGTCCGCCCTATTTGATTTCAATTTTAAGCAAAGTTTATTTCATCGTGAACGAAGAAATTCCATTTCTATTCATTCGCAGAATATTTTTATTATTCGTCATTATTATCAGAATAACTGATAAAAACAAAGAGAAACATAACAAAAAAAAGTCTTAACCTAAAATTGACATATAAACATTGAAAAACGAAGTATGAATATGATGATTAATAACAACCTCGGTCGGCGGATCGTTAGACCGCGAATCTTTCAGCGAACGAACGACGTCGAGCGAACGAGGGTTTCCGAGGAAACTTTGTTGAAAGTTTCGATCGAGTCCGCGGCGAAGGTTCTTGGAAGTCGTGCCGAAGGATTGCGGAATGCGAACGATGGTGGAAACGCATTCGTCGGCGTGGAATCGTGACAATGATCGTTGGTAATGATCCCGCGTAAAAATCCATTAATTGGTAGATAAGTAGGCGAGGTCGCGTATCTGCATTCGCAGCATTTTAGCCGAGTGGCCGGTGCATACACAGTAATCGTTTGCCGCTTCGACCTTGAGTCGTGAAAGGAAATATGGCGGCGGAGGAGAATGCGTCTGTGGTTATTGTGTGTGTGTGTGTGTGTGTGTGTGCATGCAGACGGTTCGTGCATGTCAAAACGTAGGCAGGTCGATCTAGCCCCGCAATTTCCTGCTGTTAGCGAGTCGCCGAGTCCGCGGCACTCCCCGCGAGCGTTATTAAAATTGCCCTTAGAATCGAGAAAGCTTTCTCGAAGACCCGAACATCCAGTCGAACGAAGTTCAGAACGGTTTTGCCTCTCCTCGAGCCGCGGACTTCTCCTCTCCGAGCCAGTATTGCTTTTATCTTAAACGTCGCTTCTGTATCGGAAAACCTTGGCGCGGAACTTTCTCGAATTTTTTAATCGAATTTCCCAAAGCACTTGGAAACTTGTAATTCGATAAACGGAACCTCGCAACACCAATTTCCGCAATTTATGCGTGGAAAACCTTAACTCGAAGCTCGCGGAATCTCCTAATCGAATTTTTAGAGCACTCGGAAGCTCTTGATTTAATAATGGCGACGCGCGAGAGAGAAAGAGAGGGAGCTCCAATTTATTTATGGGACCAGGGATCGATCTAAATTGCTAATGCGACGGTCATCGTTATGCATCGATGTCGATCGCCGGATTTTTGCTTTGCGTACCGGGTTGTCCGCGTAATGTAATCGCGAGGCGCTCGCTCGCTTTGATTCGACCTTTCCCGTTGAGAACGCCGCAACAATAGGATGCGGATTAACGATCCTCGGCCTACAATCAAATCGCATGATTAACGTGGATTATACGAGGGAAACCTAATTGAACGACGACTTTAAAGGAAACGCGGTTGCGAGGTTCGGTCTCCTTGGAAATGCGATGCTCGGCGGTTGAACGACTCTCTTTCGCATATCTTGCGGAAATCTGTGTTCGAATCTGGCAAACTTCAAATATATTTATGTAAGACTCCGTTTGTTTCAAACAATACGGTAAAACTCATGTTGAAGTGATTACAAATCATCGTGTTTTGAGTAGTTTTCACGAAATACACGATAAAAAGAGGAAACAACACCGTTAAGAATTGAATTCCTCTAAATGATCGAAAAAAAAAACACTGTCCGTCGCGGCGTTTCGTAACGTTTCGCAAAATTTCCGAGTGCCTGAAGCTTGAGTCATCGCGGCGCGACTCGCGTTCGATGCCGTGGCAGAAGAAAGTCGTAAGTCTTGCCGAAGATATCGTGAGAGAACATTCCGGGCGAGTCGATTCATCGGTCCTCGGGTTTTTTTCTCATGGCACTCGGCCACTTGGCCATCCGGCCGTTCGGTGGATAAAAAGCTACTCGAATCGGTAGCCGAACAAATATTTCCAGTAGAGAATAGGGGGCACTATAAAAATAAGTACCGCGAGAACATAATTACGAGGCATCATCGATCCGATGGCAGATGACAGCTGTAATTGAACGGCGCGGCGTACGGCCACTTACGGACACTCCTCCAGCCGGTTATCTCTCTTCGGGGCGACACGACGATAGGGTTCGGGTCGAATCGAATCGAATTGAGTCGCGCCGCGCCGCGTCACAACTACGCTAACGCATTGCTAAGCCTATTATCGCTCTCTAAGCAAATAGCCCTGAATAATCGGATTGCATTCGAGAGCGCTTACTTTCGCACGTTTTAACCATTAGCGCCGGTGGCGGTCCTCCTGCGACCTAGAGACGAGAAGAAAGCTTGGAGCATATGTATGCACTTACACACCCGGCTCCGGATAATATACCGTGTTCCAAGATTACTTCGTCCACCGTGATGATTAAAAGTATGGACGACATTGCAATGTTGGCCGATTTTGATAAAACAAGTTGAAGTCAGATAAACAAGTTGAAAAAACATCGTTACGTCAATCTAAACAATTCTTTTTTTGCTCATTCTCTAGCAAAATGGGCGGCCTAACATCTTAAAAAAATTCAAGTGGCTTGGATCAATTTGAAAAAAGTTATACTAGACTGCGGATCTTTATGCAAAATAAAAATGTTTACCTTTGATCGTAGGAAGCGGGAATAACAGAAAAATGGACTTCATCCATTAAAGACTTTGTTACATTAAAAGCAACATTACAACATTCTAGAATTTTCTAAATCTTTCACGGTATTATACTTCGTCCAATCAATTTCTTCATAAACGCATAAAGTTTAAAAAAAAGTTCAAGTGGTTTGGATCAATTTTAACAGAGTTATATATCGTCTAAGGAGGAAAGTCTCGCTCGCGCCGGCCCGGGTGCTCGTTTTATTTTGACAGGGCCTTGCGTATCGTTTCGCGATCACCGTCGCGCGGTGAATATACAGCTGGCCGCCTATTGTTTGCTCGCGAACGAGCTCTCATCCTCGGGAACGCGGAACGCTTGCGTGTAGTACGTGACAATATTTGCTTGGTCTCCGAATGCGGTTCGGCGAAACGCGCGTCAGATGCACGATCGAATAACGCCGACTGTCCTATGCAACATTTGCAGGCGGATTGATGCTGTTTGCAGTCGCTGATTCCGCGCAACCGCCGCGGAAAATCGAAATCCAAACCGGAACGGTATTCGTCGTTCGTCTGGAAATAATCGAGACTAATTTTTCTAAGGGAACCTGTGTCCCCGAGGAAACTTAAAAGGAGATCAATTACCGGGGTTAACTCGCATTCAAAGGGCGAAATCGCTTCGATATTTATTCTGTTCGCTGGGGCGTTGAAAAAGGCGGATTAAAGAGAACGCTCCCTTGGGAATCTACCACCCCGCGTGATACCCATCACACGGGCACACTGGCTGTACAGGCAGCACACAATCTCGGGAACGAGATATTTACAGCGTCCACCATACCAGGGAACGCTTAGATGATCTCGTTGATATTCCTTATCTGGCGCACGAGGATCGTGTAAGCCTAGGTTAACGTGTTTCCGTATTTTAAGGGCGAGATAGGGCCATCCTCTTATCTTTATCAACGGCGAAGCCTCGCTTCTGTAACCATTATCGCCCCGAGGATTTTATGGAGTTATGTAAACGGATATTCTTCTTCGTTACCGACCGCTATTTCCATGGGAATTTCTCCTCCGTTTAGAAAACCATCGCGAATCGATTACGAGACGCTTCCGAGCGACGACGTCAGATCTCTCGAGAGATTAAAATGTAATTTTCGATAGAGTTGGTTCTCGAAGAGGTAATCGACCGATTACGGCGAACAACGCGCAATCATCGGTAATGGAGATCGCAATGAAAAAGAGGCAGGGGGCCTTTCTCAACGGGCTTCCTCGGGTCTCGATCTGCCGGCCGGTTCTTAGGGGTGTCGATTTAGGAGGGTAGACGAAGCCGCGCTAGGGGAGAACCCGAGGAGGGTCCCGATATAAAAGATTCTTTGGGAACCGATGCCAAGATTCGATCACAGGCCTTTGTAAAACTACAACGCGACTCGACTCGACTCGACTCGGTTGTTGCCAGACACCGGCTTCCTTCCTTCCGACAGCTATTTTCTCAAGCCTGACTGTTAACGACTCATCGGGGAAACCTGAAGCGGACTGCTCGTCCGCTGGGAATGCTCGCAGATTTCGCAGAGGCTCGCCGATTTCACGCGAGGGGGTCATTCAGCAGGCAAACGCCGAGAAAAGCCGAGAGATGATACCCGCGCGACGTATCTTCTCCTCGACGACGATTCGTTTCATGAAATTGCTTCCCAGGGACTGTTCTACGAGACAATTGAAACCCTCCTGGCGGAATTCACCGAAGAATTTCTAGCAGCATAGGCATGGTCCAGCCACATTTTTTATTCATATCATGTGCGAAACAATGCTTTCAGGCTGGAAGATAATCCCCCAAAATTTTAAGTCGCTCACCCCCCATTGAACCCTTTGAAAATCAGAAATTTCTTCCTAGCTGGAATACTTCCATTCCCTATGATTTTTCAAATTTTATGGGTATGAAATTGGTATAACACCTCATACCTAAATGTTTAGCAATTGATTAGTAGACTGCGGATCTTTATGCAAAATAAAAATGTTCTGCATTGATCTTGGACAGCAGGAATAAAATAAAAATTGATTTCATCCCTTGATGATTTCGTTGCGTTCAAAACAACGTTACAAGATTCTTAAATTTTTCTAATCTGTTATCGTTTTATATTTCACCCAGTGAGTTTCTTCATAAATGCATGAAGATCCGCAGTCTATTGATTAGATACCGACATATTTGATGATGTAAACCTTAAATTAAACATTGAATATCAAATTGTGTACTTGGTTACTCACTTGCTTAATGAAATTATTTTCGCATCGCTTACAAGGTATTGAATATACTATATTAGAACCTTTTATAAAAGTGGTAACTTGTCTTTAATTGGTGGAAACCAATTTTTCAGATGGTATGGTATTTTGAAAATCGTGTGTATCCCTACTTTTCTGAAAATCCTTTTAATGTCGTTGGAAATGTTTTCGACATAAGGAAGAACTACGATGTTTTTCCCAATTAATAGGTCCCATTTTCTTAAATGTTTCCTCTTTTCGTTTTTCAACGACAAGAGGGTGATAAATTTCAAGAATACGTTCCTTAATGCTGTTCGACGTAAAATTAATCGGGTACCACATTCTGAGTAAAGTATGAAGTATTCGAGCGACACGTACTAAAAAATTCAAGAACAATGTTCTGTTATCTATCTAATAAATCTGAAAGTTTCAAGACGATCGGATTGGTGGAACATAGTGAAATAATTGAAAAACTGAGTCGCTAGACCATGGAAAATCAAATTCCGATTTCCTCCAATTTTTCAAAGCTCGTCGTCCATCGAATCGATTCGATAAATTGACGAAGAAATCGCGTCATGAATGATTTTCGTATCGTTACCGTGATTATCGCATCCGGTTCGATTAAAGCGATCGATGCGATCTGATTGGTCACGCCTAAGTGGACAGACGAGTAACAGTGTGTTTTATCTCTGTTTGCGCAGAAGCGAGAGAGGTCTCCTGGGAAAAGAATGGATCGACTTCGGCGGAGCTTTCGAGACAGCTTTCGACGGCGGAAAGATTCCCACGTGCCGGAATCGAGTAAACCCCACCAATGGCAAGCAGACGAGACGGCTGTCCGTTCGGCTACTTGCGCCTTCCATGTTAAGGTATCGTCCCGAACGATAACACGATCGTTCGAAAATGAAATAAGCTTCGACAACGTTGAGAGAGACACGGTAGAACCTCTGTGTAATACGATCGAAAAATATCTCTGGTGTTATAGGAGGTTCTACCGTATCAAATATCCTCTCTCCGGAAATTCTGTCGTCAATCGAAATGAATCTTATCGTTGCAGTACCTGGGATGTGTAGAGGTGTTCGAGTCGCGGGGCATGCAGGTGTGCGAGGAAGCTTTAAAAGTACTTAGGGTAAGTGACAGAAGAGGAGACAGAGAGAGAAACGACGCGATAAGAATTTCGCGCCGCGACACGCCGAACAATGTTCGCGGAACTTAATCTCGTTTGTTCGCGACGAACCAACAGAATTCGAGACGAAGGCCGGTCCGCGCGGTGCTACATGTGTCGGGGGACGGTCTCAGAGTTGTCGAGGACGAGACGAAAGGATTGATCGTTGATCAGACGATAGAGAAGGTTTCGTTTTGCGCCCCGGATCGGAATCACGAGAAAGGGTTCAGCTACATATGCCGGGACGGCACGACTAGACGGTGGATGTGCCACGGTTTCTTGGCGCTGAAAGAGTCGGTGAGTAGAAAGCTAAGCTTCTTATCGTCGACGGCCGCGATCGGGAACTGAACGTCGTTTCCGCCTTTTTTCCAGGGCGAACGTCTGAGTCATGCCGTGGGCTGCGCCTTCGCCGCTTGTTTGGAACGAAAGCAGAGAAGGGACAAGGAGTGCGGTGTCACGATGACGTTCGACTCGAAGACCTCAACCTTCACGAGGAGCGGAAGCTTCAGGCAATCCAGCCTTACCGAGCGGCTGCAGGACTCCCGCGAGAGGGCTATCGGTCAGTGCTCACATGTATCCAGCCCAAGCAAAGGGTTTAGCCGATCGATCTGTAAAATCGAGCAGCGGTGGAGTTTTAAATTCAGGAATTTTTACGAAATACCGGTATTATGGGGGTAGACTCGTTTCACCTTGAGCAATGCTGGACAGCTGGAGGAGTCCCACACACCCCGGGGTTGCGATGATCCCGGGACATGTGCATAAAGCATTAAACTCCCTGCACTTAAAACAATAAAAAAGAAAAAGGATTGCAAGGGTGCGGGATGCGTCTTCCCATTTCTTGATAATGAAAAGATGGGGTTTTCCAGTAGTCAAAAGCGCTAGATAAAAGATCAATCTAGTCCTTTCTACGTTTACGAGGCGCAATTTGCATAAATTCGTGCCATCCTGGAAAGCAACACCCCCTTAAGTCCCTGATTTTAATGGCTGTCGCTGTAGGCGGTTGCGAGTCGCAAGATTCGTGCCAGATGCTGACAGTTTCGTATGTTGCAGATGTACCACCGGTGAAGCAAGTTTACAACCCCTTCGCCATCGAGAGACCGCACGCCACTCCGTCGATGCTCGAACGACAAGGTTCCTTCCGCGGTTTCACGCAACTGAATCAAGCTTCTCCGTTCAAAAGGCAGCTCAGTTTGCGGGTGAACGATCTTCCTAGCAACCTTGAACGCGCGCGTAGTCACAGTCTCGAGCCGACGGTTCTATCGCGACTGCCGCCGACCATGTTAAAGCCACCAGGTGAGCACCTACCCTTTCGTACAACTTTTCTCAAGTACTTCAGCTAGATACCGAATAATCAGCTTCTCCGTTTTTACAACAGAATACGAAGGATATGACGAAGGTCATTATTCCCTATTCTGTTAAGTGTTCGTGTTGCCTGTCCCCCTTGGTCTATGTTCTAGAATCGTCCCCGTTCCATGTCTAGAATTATACATTGTGTACCTTGCAATGGGAAAACGATCATTTCTACGATTGATCGTTTCTCATTGCATCGTATCCGATTGAACGGCCGAATGAAACCGATAGAACGAACACAGAGCAAAGGACACGATTCTCTTTGATACAACGTAGAAGTAGACCTTCGTAGCTTCACACTTTCCCCTCTACTAGGTACTCTCTCTCTTCCCTCAGAGTTTGTTGTCTACTAGAAGTTTCTACCTGTCTGTTTTCGTTAGACTTCTCCCACGCGCGTTCGCGTGGCCGTGTGCAGCATGTACCCGTAGTTTGAAGCACCAGTTTCAGAGCAGCACATTTAGAGTTAATGTTTGCGATGCTCGCTGCGCGCGAAACGTTCGATAATTTTGTAAACGTTTTACAGTCAGTCCGATACCGGAACTGTCGTCTGTAGGTCAGGACAGCGTCTCGATGATGTGCCAGCAGATCTCCCGGGGTCTGTCTCTTCTGACGAGCATCGACGACTTCGGACCGCTGCCTACCCAAAGCAGCGCGAGCTCAGTCGCCAAACAGCTCTTTATCAGCACTTCGACCAACAATACTCCGGCAGGTACGCGTTTCGTTGCTCTTCGCGTGTACAGGGAGTTCCAACTTGTAACTCGCGAGTCGTACGCGGCACCTTCCCCGCTTAGCTTCTTCCCCCACTGTTAGGTTTCATCGTTACACATATCGTCGGCCTCGTATGAAAACTGCCTTTTATTTATTCAATAACCGCGTAACGTTAGTTTCTTACACTGCATAAAATTATTCAAACTTATCCTAACGCAAACTATCCTCTTTTTGTAATATATTTCCGTATTTATTATCGCTAATTATAAATCCAAAACTCTTTTTACCACTTAACTTAAAACTACGCCAAAGAGAAAACGCAACCAAAACGCATAATTTCCTAATCCTAATCCCTTTCGAATATGAAAACTGCCCAAGTTCATTTTTTATGAAAATTGGTCCTCCGTACGTGAGTTTCTCTACGATTTGAGGGTAATAGTTCAGCGATAAGTTGCTAGGTAGCGCCACAATATCAGTATTTGAAAACTCCGTGTAATTTTTTCGCTTCCTGACAAAATTTACTTTTTTGGACTCAGGCAATTTTCATATGAGCCCGACGATACGTATAGTAGACACTGCCGCTCTACTGACTAACTCTCCAGCTGTACGTAGTAAAGGTTCAAATGAGGACCTTGCGGTTCTCAGAGGAGACTAAGTTCGAACTCGCTGGCGTAAAGCTACGTCTACGCTGAAGCAACATTCCTCTTCTTCTTTAATTCGGTAAAAACTATGTACAACCGCGATCTGATACAATGATGTTCCACCGTAGTGACGAGCAGTAGCTCCATGGACGAGATGAAGCTGCAGAACGAGCCAAGCTTGAACAACAACAATAACAACAACAACAACAACGACAAGAACGATGATCTCAGTAACCTGAACCACGTCGGCACCACCTGGCAAGACTCTCCGTCGCCGGTTCCAACCTCGAACCACAGGTTAACTCCGAGCCTGACCAAAACTTCCAACGTCAGCCCCATCCTTCCAAGAACGAACGCGGCGACGCCGAGCGTGATGAGCACTCCGGTAGCTAGCAACGTAGGTGTCTTCGGCACGCCTCCGTCGGCGAGTCCAGCTTTCAGCACAGCGTCTACTTCCTCTTTGGGTAACGCGTCGACACCGGCCATCAACAGGTCACCGATCCCGAAGACAACCTCACCGACCACCAGCATCACTTCCGCCTCTCCGGCTCCGTCCGGCAGTTTGGCCAACGATGCCAGCCAGATCTCGGCGGGAAACTCCATCTCCACCACGGCGGTAAGGGAATGTCGCGATCAATTTCACTACGTAACTCTTCATTTCTTTCGACGAATGCCTTTTTTGGGCGGTGGGGAAAAATGCATTTAACGCAATGATGACGGGGAAGTGTGGGGCTCGCTTGCGCACTACCCACTAAAAAACCCCACCGCCCAGGAACCCTCAAGGGACCCTGCTCCAGAGTAGGGCAATAATCAACTAATATTTAAAAATGACTACAGTAAATTTTCTATAGACGCGAAGGCCTCGGGGGGGATTTCTTCGCGTCTATCGCATATGGGTACCTATTTTTTGAGCTTCAAAGGCCGAGCCGAACGTAGAGAAGGACAGCGCGAAAAAGAGAGACCACGGCAACTATCTGCGTATCTTTCTTTCTGATGCGCTGCCCTTCCTTGCGTTCGAAACTCTCGTCATCGATTAAACCATTAAATACAGTTGAAATTATATCGTGTTTGGTAGCATTTTGCATTAGAAAAATGCCAGGAAATATGTTGCTGAAAGTTCCATTAAAAAATCATGAAAAATAAAGAAGATTAAATATTGGTGTTACATTGTGATGACGCACGGGCGTTTGAACTGTGCCGATGACTGCGTCTCTCCGCGTCGCGTTAGTAGTGGTTCACACCGATATATCGAGCCGAGATCAGATTACTAAGTTGGGGGATATTTTTTTCGCATCTATGAAACATTTACTGTAATAGTCTTCTTGAATGTTAGTCATAGCAAAATAGTCATTAGTAAAAACTTTTTAGTTAGTTAGTGATAGCTAAATGGCAAATAGTTAGTCACAGCTCTAAGTAATCGTTGGCTATTGCTTATTAGTGAATTAGTAGTTGATTTAGTCATCAGTCACTATTGTGCGATTAACATACATTAATATTATTAATTAGTTATCACTAACTAATCAAAAAGTTTTGACTCATTTTTTGCTATGACTAACATTCAAAAAGACTATGAGTCATTTTTAAATATTAGTTGATTATTGCTCTACTCTACCCTGCCCTCCCTTTAGACCGGAAGCTTGTACGACTCGCCGACCCGCGTTCCACATTGCTTGCGAGTCGCGCATTCCGGATCATCCCACACATGTTCTTATCATTCTTTCAATGAATACCTGATTTCGCATTACCGCCGTCTAGCAATCGTATACCGCATACCGTAAGCAACTTTCTGGTCGATACTTCAAAGTCGTTACAGTCAACCCTTCATGCACAATGAAATGTTGCAGAATTAACGATCTAGTTGCTCGTTACGTAAATGTCAACTATAGTCATGCGTGTACGCGGGTATAGGTTTAAACGTCGCTACTGTTCCTATAGCTGATCATCACTGTCTATTGAAGTCTATTCCATCGTTGAACCATCAGTTTAGCCTTTTGCAACTGGACGTTATAGTTTGTTCCAAGAAGTTTCAGATTTTCCGTGATACCTACGTAGACAGTGAAATTTTTATGCGAAATAAAAATTGTCTTGATCAAATTCTGGTTTCTCTTTTAATGATAACTAGCTGCTCGCGACGTGCAGCCCCACCGAATCGGATCGATGGGATCATACATACATACACACACACACTTTCCTATTTTATATATATACAGGGTGTCCCAGCTAACTTGACCAACTTGAAGAACTTTGTTGTTATTAAAGATACGTCAAATGCCTGAAGGACAAAGTTGAATGGTAAAATGGGGCTCATACGATACCAAAAAAATTGTTGTTTTTATGTAATTTTTTTTAGAGATATGAAGCCTTCATTTTTTGAAATGGAATGAAGTATTTTTTAATATTCTATTTAAATATTCTACAATTCTAAAACACCATTCTATATTCTATTCTATAATATAGTATATTCTAAAACACCATTGCTGTCGTACTAAGCGTACTTAGCGTTTACTTACTTGTGTAACATCTCAGAACGACAGTAATGGTATTTTAGAGTTAATTAAATTGAAATATCTCCTGAACTGCTAACGTTTAGACATACATAGGTCAGTACCTTTTTATAACGAATGTCCAGCATTGATGTATTATAAAATACCACATTTCATTTAAAAAAATGAAGGTGACCTTCATATCTCTAAAAAAAAATTACATAAAAACAACAATGTTTTTGGTATCGTATGAGCCCCATTTTACCATTCAATTTTGTCCTGAAGACATTTAATGTATCTTTGAAAACAACAAAGGTATTCAAGGTGGTCAAGTTAGCTGGGACACCCTGTATATTACAGATAGATAGAAGATAGATAAGTAGATAGATAGATGGATAGATGTAGATAGCTATTAGCCATTTTCGAGTTAAACTAGCTCTGACTGCAAAGTTACACATTTCTTCCCACCTAGAAACTTTTATGGATATGAAAGGCATGATTCTTCATACAATACTTAAACATTTAGTAATTGATTAGATACCGCTCGAGTGCAAAGGGTTAATAGGTTAAAAACAGTGTTCATTGATCTCTAAAACGTTTACAGCGAGTTCTACCGAAGGAGCGCGTTTATAAAGGAAAATACCTTCAGGAAAAATCCTTTATTTAATTCCTTTAGGATCGTTTGAACGTTCGAGGATCGCTGACGTGAATGAACGGTTTCAGGTCGAACCAGTCTCGACGACATCTGCTCTGCCGAAGCCGGAACAATGGTTGGGCAGTATAACGGGCTCGGTGCCACCGCCTGTGCGGTCTCCGTTGCAAGGACCGACGAGTCCCCGTCGAGCACCACCTTTGCACGCGAGGGCGTTGTCATTAGGATCGGCGGCGATGAACCAAACAAGTAGGACCGGACCGTCGGATCCGTTCGACGCTGAATGGGCGGAGATCGCAGCGAGGAATCTGAGACAAGCGAGCACCACGAATCCCTTCATCATGCCGAACGCGACGCAAGCGTTCCAGGTGCAATTGTAGCGTCAGGAGTTGATCAACAGCGTCGCCAAGTACTTCCATTCGGGGACATAGTGGCGATTCGCGTGTGCCCGTTTGCGCAAAGGTCCCTCGCACCACTACCGAGAGTATTGCGCGCGAGGGTAGCCCGGATACGGTTCGGACGCGAATCATGCGAACGACAAGATCGATCATCGCCGGGCTACGAGAATAGGCGAGAGACGCGTCGATCATCTCGACTAGAGACGGTTAGTAGAAACGAGGACGACGAACCAGCACAAAAACACGTACCCGTAACGTTCTTTAGACGAGTAGATATTACGCACACAGCCTCGATGACCTCGGTTTCAATGTAAACGCGTAGAAATGTACACGGAGAACGGAGGGACCATACCCGTGTTTGGTCACCGCTTCGCAGCGCGACGATGGCCATTGGTTCAACCCAGGGCTTGGAATCGGTTATGATAGCGGTTAAGCTCCTTGAAACAGTTATGGACGACCGATGTCTGTAAATCGCTGTTGCGAATAGACTGCGGATTTTATGCATTTATCAGAAAAACGAGGAGGTGCAATTCAAACCAGTGAAAATGTTAGAAGAACTTCAAGATACTGTTATATTATTTTCAACATGTTGAACATGTTACGAAAGAAGATAAATTTCTATTTCACACTAGACTGCGGATCTTTATGGAAATTGATGGGAAATTTTGAAAATTGAATATTTGATTCCTCCTCTATTAAAATCACTACGGGAAGAGTTTCTATTTTTTGCAATCCATGAGGACAATTTTTCTTTGCACGAAGATCTTCTCATAACTGTTTGAATCAAGCCCGAAACGTAACACAGAGAAAGAGAGTTCAAGCAGTTATTGTCCGGGCCCGTTTCCAGCCCTGGTTCAACGCATCGTCGCTCTGACGGTCGATAACTATTACCTAAATGTCTGTCACGAGATAAGCCGCGAGACACACTGATCTCGACTATAGTTTAGGCTCCCGGAAAAATGCAAAAAAAAAAAAGAATAAAATCACGGTTAACTGACGTTCTGCATGAAGTCGCAAAATTAAACACCGCACCCAGGAGTTACTCTGCACCACAGTGTTTCGTCGATAACTATAAAATCAATACACACACGAGAAAATAAGTACGAAAAGAAAAGAAAAAACGTGAACACATAAGAGATATAAAAATGTAGCATAGTTTCGGCTTCGTGGCGAGATAACCGGAGCTTGGACACTGTTACAGCATCGATTATGTTCTCGGAACGGTTACGAGGAACCTTTCGCACTAACCATCGATCTGCAAGATGGATTTGTCGTAGCGGCTTCTCCGTAATCTAAGCTTAATGATGCGTACTAAAATTCATTGAATATCTTCCTGTGCTTTTTGTATGTCTAAACGAATCGATAGAGTACCGTGTACCGATCTCCAACTTCATTGACGAGTAGCGAGATTCTAGAACCGATGGCGAAACCGGTATAGTTCAGTTATTCGGGATAAAGGTTCTTCGTGGTTGTTTCGATCAGAACAGTTCTGAACGGTTTTTTTTTCGGAAGAGTTTCAAGCTCCGGAGAAGAGACTATTTTCCTTTCGAGACGGCCAACAGCCGTGTGAGGGGGTGCGAACGATACAGGACGATTCTCGTAACGTGACGACTTCAAATAACTCTCAAGTTATTTATTATACGAATCAATTATTCAAACAAACAAACGTGGCTTTCAGGGGAACGTACAGTGCTGCAATCTATTTTTTGTTGCTTTTCTTTTTCATCGAGTTATTGGTGCTACCTTTAGTTTTTTTAATGGAATGCCGAATATGTCTCGATCAAAACGCGAAGTAACAAAAAAGAGATTACAGAACTGTATGTTCCTCTGGAAACCGTGCAATATTTGTTTGAAGAAACTTGTTCGTGCGACAAATAACTTTGTTGTTGAAGTCGTCATGGTACGAGGCTCACCCTGCATTTTGTCGATCATTGTCGGGTATTAGGAATTAATCGGATGGGGGAGAGGTAGCTAGACTTTCGAATAGACAAGCAAAGCAACGGGGCCGATGAGCTCGTCGAAGGGTCGCGAAGGACTGTGATAAACATCGAGTCGTGGCCAGTACTTAATCGTGGCAGCGGGATCGGGCGGCGACGGCTGTTGTGGAATTTTTTGCTCCGGGTGACCACGCCTAGAACGACGGGACACGTCCTCCCGTCGGATTTCCTAGCCGGCAGATTACGAAACTCTACACCTAGTTAGAACATAAGCGAATTAGATATCGAAGTTGTTAGAAGTCAGTACGTTCCAAGCTATTGTTGTCTAATATCAAATCCGCGAATCGCCTTTAATCGCCGGGTCACGAGACGTCGTTTCGCTTTGAGGTACCCCCCCAAACGCCCGCAACTCGCGCAACTAGGACACAAACAAGGTGCTTCCGCTGAGGACTAGACGATATTCGGGAGCGACCCCACGAAACACGACGTACGAAGATACAGCGTTCTTGCGTGTATTTGCTCGATGGAATATAACGAGGTTTTTCCAAGACTGTAAATAACTAGGCCGACGATGAAACATTTTCCCTCGAGGTCCGCACACCTCTTCGGGACTACCGCGACACACTCCGTGGACCTGAGATATATGTACAGTGGCTGTGACAAGTATTCGTGCAATCCTTTCGAAACGAATCACTTTTTTCATATTGCATCGAACGGCTTGAGGGTTTTCTGAGATTCTAGAAGGCTTAATTGTGCACGTCACTTAGACCACTTTCATGATTATGAAACTCAGCTAATTTAAAGCGAAATTCAACCTTCAATCTCATTATGTTGAAATCCAAACTCAAATTCAACTCTCAGCAACCCAATTTAAATCGAAATTCAACTTTCAATCATTATATTGAAATATAAATTCAAATTCAACTCTCAGCAACCCAATTTAAATCGAAATTCGACTTTCAATCTCATTATGTTGAAATCTAAACTCAAATTCAACTCTCAGAGACCCAATTAAATCGAAATTCAAATTCAACTCTCAACCATTATATGTCACAATTAACTTACTTCAAGCATTTACTGTCATAATTATGGACACAATTGATAAGGCTAAAAGTTTTTCGTTCTTCAAGGATGGACGAACACTTCTCGCACCGACCGTAGAACGTTTCGAGACCAGTTTGTTTCGGTGTTCGAGCGAACGATCAAATTCAAGGTGCAGTTTTGTTCGCCGCGTACGCACTCGGAACTCGAGAACGAGGATCAATTGCTTCTGGGATACTTCCTCGTGTATACATATCAAATAGACGAACGACGCCGCAGCCTCTCGCGATTAACGATCAGTGCAGTTTGCGTTCCGTGTCTTCGATCGAGAACCATCTTCTGTGACGCTTTAGCGTGGCTCGAGCACCTCACTATATTCCTTCCATCAAGTACAAACTATGTTACCGATTGTTATAGTGTATATCACTTGTTAAAATTCCCTTTGGCCGAGAGTGGTTTAAGGAGTCAGGACTTCCGTGGTGGGTTGGTGCCCGACGGGATCAAGAATATAGGATGGAGAATCGATGATCGTGGGTTAGAACCTTCGACTCGCTGCTCTCGGCTCGCCAGGGACTCGAGGGCGCTTTCCACGTCCGCGTAGCACTCAAGTAGGGATTAATATCGCGTCGCAAAGCTTCTACCGTTCAGTTTGACCAGCACATTCTCGGTTTCTTGAAACGAATCGACGGTCGAGCCCTTACCGTACGCATCTCATTTATAGGGAATTTCCGAAGCCTCTTGGATGTTCGGTGTCTTGTAGCGAGCCGAGTGATCTTTTTCCTTCGTTCGTAAGTTCGCGCACATTCGCTTTCTCGAGGAGAGACTGGCGAACCTTTCGACGTGCGACGCCCTCAACGATTTTAATGATTTTTGGGTATATCGTAGAACTAAATATTTCGAACAACTTTGCATGTTCGTAAAACGCTTGAAGATCGAATCAATTGTTTATCGAATAAAATTTGGCGAAGGCTTTTTGCAAAGGAAAATCTAGTTGAAAATGTTGATTTCTGACATATCCAAAAATCATGAAAATCGGCGAGGGCGTCACACGTCGAAAGGTTGACCGACTATAGTATACGAGACCCGTTTGAACGATTGAAAAATGTTTTGTCGGGTGCTGAAGGCGATCGCGTAAGCTAGCACGCGCCTCGTTATTGGTCAATGTCCTTCGCTGCGGTTACATATCGGCTATCGTTTGTAAATAATCGTACGGGATCGGTTACATTATCGCGACCTCTATTCCAGAAGAAACACGTCTCGCTTCATGTGCCTTAGTGTAAACGTAGGTTTAAGCCTCTCGAGCTAACGTTCGGCAAACTGGTTTATACGGACTCGATTCGATCGTCTCCGAGCCGTGAGCGCTATCTGCGAATCGGCTCCTGTGTCTTTCTTTGCGTTTCGTACTTGTTCGAATCGGTTTCCGGGGGAAAATCGATGACTAGGGTGCGTCGGCGTACGGTAAGGGTGCATTTCGGGAAAAGGGTAGTCGCAGTTATCGGAGCGGAACGATTTCATCGCGAAACGTGAAGCAGAAGGGTACGTGTTCGATCGTCACTTTGACGACTCGCGTGTGTGCATTGTACATAACTTAGTTATTTAAATTGTAACGCAACGGTCGGGCGGTGAGTTCGAATAATAATTCAGGAGAGAAAGAAAGCGAATGAACGAACGAGAGAGAGAGAGTGTGTAAGTGTGCGTGCGAGTAAGCGACGATGGACGAGAGCGAGAACGTTTCTCGATGAATCGAGAGGGGAGAGAGTGCGGGGATGTTCTTCGTTGCCGACGTTTTCTTTTTTATGTTGTAATTTGTAAGTTATCTTGTAAATAGTTCGGTAGGCGTTAAACTCAGCACAAAAGAAACGTTGCTTCTACGTTCGACGATGGCCACTACTTCGAGGAGGGGATCGGTTGTCCGGCGAATAACGGAACGCGTATCGCGTGGCGAGGCTGCACTCGATCCGAGCTCATCCGATCCGACTCGAGTCACCTTCTGTCCGTCCCGTGAATCAGGCAGTTCCAACTTGTTCCCCGTCCGGAAGTTCTACGCAGGGCTGGCCACGGCAGGGGCCCCTCAAACTCCTGCTTCCCCCACCAACCTCCCTTTAACGACGGATGCTGGTGGGAGACAAATGCGAAGTCTAAGAGTGGGGGGGAGAACCTGAGCGGGGAACGTGCCGCGTACAACTCGCGAGCCACAAGTTGGAACTCCGTGCCGTAAATCAAAATGAAATACCGTCGAAACGGAACTCTCTGTCGGAGCAGCGGAACGCGATCCGCTACTTGCGGAAACGGTGGAGAACGATTTTGCTCTCGATCGACGTACTTAAAACGAACCGCGTACAGTTTGGCCGACCTACGTGGCTCGTCCTCTACAGCGTCGTAAACCAGGGACGAGAGAGAGAGGACACCGTTGGACGCTACGGGAACATTGTAGGAAGAATGTTTCTTTTAGTTTTATTGGGAATTGTAAAAAAATATATCGACGATCGGTCGCATCGCGTCGTCTCGGTCTGCCAAACTGTGCCGTGTCCGACATTTTTCTTTTGGTGTACTCCGGATGTCGTGGACATCGCGAGGCTTCGCTCATATCGAGAACTACGGGGAAGGAGGGAAACGGAGTCGAGTGTACAAAACACAGCGCAGTGATTCTTTATTATAACACTATCGCCTAAGTACTTACTTGTTTTTTTTTCTTTCTGTCGTCTTCTTTTTATACATCCTTTTTTTGTATTTCGATGTACTTATTCATTATTCGTTCGGGTTCGCTTTCGTTAGAATCGAATTCAAAAACAGGGAGAGAGAGAGAGAGAGATAGAGAGGGGGTAGAAGGGAAAAGGAGAGAAGCATATCCTGACTGGTTTCCGTTTCTCATGGAGCTGAAAGTAATCAAAATAATTAGTCGATTTTCGAGATTGAGGATAATTCGGTTCCGATGCGAGAAGAATTGGTGTCCGTGCTAGAGACATTCCAGTGTCTCGTTCGAACGAAAGAGACTAGAGAGCATTTAGGATTCGTTTTCACTCGGAGGTACACGCAGGGACACTGGAATAGAGGATGTGGGTGCACCGCGTGCCAAATTGAAACGTACAACCGCGTTGCCTGCAAATTTCGACAGTATATCGTGCACGCTTCCGTGGTTGTGTTGTATATAGTGTCGCCGATCGATTCCTAGATCAATGTACGACTGCGTGTATATTACGTGAAAGTATCCCTATTCGTTTTACAATGTATCTGCCTCTGTAAAGATACAATTTATTATAATATCTGTTGTGATTACCAAACTGTTCTTCTCGTTCTTCTTCACCCTATCCCATCGATGAATTTCTGAACACCTTCCGCTCATCCAGGAAAGAAAAGATTTGAAAGGAGGCATTTGATCTAAGCGAAGTCGCTTACACAGATGTAGATTCACCCCTAAAAGGGATGACCATTACTTTTTATACACCCTATACATCATTTTGTTTCGAATTTGTAAATGATAGCAGAAACAAATTTCATTTCGATTAACGTCGATTGCGAATGAGTTCAAGTCATAGCGGATAACCTTACACGATCTATCGAAGTCCGTTGTTACCGTCAAAATTTTCAGCGACAAGAATCAATCGAAAAACTGTCCTTAAACTTAGCAAAATGACTATGAACGACGCAATAGCAAGATATCCACCGAGCGTGGCTTCCAGCTGTTCCTCGAGGCTCGTCTGCGATCCAGGATGCCCGAAGTGTTTAAATATCCGGCCACCTGCCACCGGCTCTTCCTCCGTTCGCTTCCAGCTCACCTACACGTGCGACAGGTAAATAACGGCTACCTGAAATCGCGACGAAACTATTAACACGCAGTTTTTAACAGCGCGACGTATTCACCGTGCTATTACCCGCGCCCGATAAATTGCCCTCCGCCAGAACCTCCGCCAACGAAAAGAGTTAATTGTTGTCTGAAGTGGATCGATTGCTGTGGCAAACCTGTATCCGAATACTTTCGGTGACTCGGTCTTCTGGTATTTATATATCTTAGTAGACACTCGAATTCGTTTCTGCCAATTTTCGCGGATCCCGTTTGTGGGGGTAGAAAGTCAGGGTTGGTTGAACGAATAGAAAGCGAACGTGGAGAAGTTTGTCGGATTTGAGAACAAAGTAAAAGTAATTGCAGAAGAGTTCGACATGTATTTATTGCAGAATTTTGGCAGAATGCGATTAGAAAATTTTTAGAGATTCTTTCCCCTGTATCTGAATATTTTAGTTGACTCGGTCTTCTGGTGTTTATGTGTATATCTCAATACACACTCGAACTAATTTCTTCCATAAGAATATTTAATCATGCCGTTTATGGGGGTAGAAAGTCAGGGGTGGTTGAACGAATAGAAAACGTGGAGAAGTTTGTCGGATTAGAAAACAGAAGAAAGATGATTGATTCGCAGAGAAGTTCAGATGTATAGACTGCAGAATTTCGGCAGAATGCGACTAGAAAATTTGTAGAGATTTTTTCCGTGTAGATATTTAGCATAATGACTCGTACAGAAAATTAGTTATGCAATATGACCTGCAGTTCCCAGTGCAAGTAAAATCGCGGTGGTAGAATGGCTTGTTGTCCTCCTGCGGATTGCAAAAGGCGGATTAGTACCTTGCCGCCGCCATGTTGCCACGGTCCTAAGCCTGGCCCCTATGTCTGGCCGTCGAATGGTTGTCCACCTCCGCAAGCGTGTCTGCCTCCCAAGTGTTGCTGTCCTCCACCCCCGTGTCCACCTTTGGTATGCGTTTAATTATACGATTGTAAATCAACATCGAAAACGTGACAGAAGCATTCGCTTGTGGAAATAATAAGGAGGATGTTTTTCCAGATATGTAGACCACGACCACCCCCTCCGCCACGACCAAGACCCGTTTGTATGCCCGAATGCCAGCTACCACCTCCAACAGTGCCGATTCGGTGTCCGACCACTAAGATCAAACCGCCGGCCTCTCGCGTGCAATTCTGCATTCGCAACGAATGCGGATGCTGCACCTACGCCCCTTGCTACTTCTCCGATCGTCCGGAATGTTCTCCGGACTGCTGTTGAACCTCTATCGTTGCTTGATTGTTTTAAACTGACTAAAAATTTAGAGTGTCCGAGTTCTAGATAAATTGCAAACGTTGAATCTCTATTGTTCCTTGATTCTGTTAAACTAACTAAAAGTCGAGAGTGTCCGATTGAATCTCTATTGTTCCTTGATTCTATTAAACCGACTAAAAATCGAGTGTCCGAGATCTAGAAAATTTGCAAACGTTGAATCTCTATTGTTCCTTGAGTCTATTAATCTAATTAAAAATCGGGAGTGTCCGATTGAATCTCTATTGTTCCTTGATTCTATTAAACCGATTAAAAATCGAGTGTCCGAGATCTAGAAAAAATTGCAAACGTTGAATCTCTATTGTTCCTTGAGTCTATTAATCTAATTAAAAATCGGGAGTGTCCGATTGAATCTCTATTGTTCCTTGATTCTATGAAACTAACTAAAAATCGAGTCTCCGAGATCTAGAAATATTGCAAACGTTGAATTTCTATAGTTCCTTGATTCTTCCCAACCGACCAAACATTTCTAGAAAATTTGCAAATTGATCAAACATGCTGTGTACAGTATAAACCGTTCCGAGAACCGACGAGATAGTTTTGTTTTCGCGAAAACGCGCTGGAGCAGCGTCGCCGCTTTCCTCGTCATTACAATAAGCAATACATCCGAGGACGTTGTAACGACCATGTCGACGAACGCTGAGGATTGCAGATTATCCAACAGCCGCTGACTCGCTTTGCTGCCTTTTGTGGTCGGATTATTGCAGGTCGTATCCTCGGCGCTGGCTCGTTGTTGTTTGAATCGTTCGAGTCACTGAAAATACGGGGCAATAAAGCCACTCCCGTTATCAGGGCAACCTGGTGATTAAAAACCCGCCTTTATCGTTTATTCTGCCGGCTCCGGTACATTCGATCAGGATATTATTTCACGTTTCGTTTTATTGGCTTGCCACTTACACCGATGCACAGCGCGACGTTCCCCACCTCATGATTTTAATAGCGATTGCGCTTTTTTCTCGGTTTCCGTGAAAGCCGGACGCCACAAATTTTTGAATATTTTTCACAGGATCATCGGCGAAAAGTTACGCGGTACATTCTCAGTTGAAATGTATTCGGACATCGGTAAGCGATTCTAAAGTAGCTCGGCGCTGATTAAATATCGCGGAATTCGCGCTCACCGACGCGACACAGATTTCCCTGAATTTTTCATTCAATTACTCGCGAACAAAAGCCATCGAGAATCCCATGGAACGCGAGGAGGAGAGGAAGGAAGGAAGGAAGGACATCAACTGCAACCGAATGGAAAAATCCTCGGTATCTGGTCATTGTCTCGTCTGCGTACACGAAGACCAAGGAACGCGCCGCCGCGCCCTCGTGTTTTGTATCTAGTTACGTCCATCTTCCTTGCCCGGCTGATATTATACGGATTACATTATTCATGCCACCCTTTATCCAAACCGTTCTTCGACGAGAAGCAACGCGATAGGAGGAACAATCGAGTGCACGGGACGGGGACAAAAGGAGAGACGACGCCTTCGACGATTTAACGAAGCAATTTAAGCGTCTGAGTTGCTTGTTCCGTGCGTTAAAAAAGAATCGGAGACCTCGGCAACCAAGCAAGGTCGCAATAATGGAGGCGCTGCCGCTCATGGACCACAGTCCGAATTTTCCTTTATTTCTTTCCTTCGTATTCTACTATTGCCAACGTTACCATTACCTCAGACATCAGGACCCTCAAAAATTAGCAGTTTCCCGTACTTTGAAACTTCCACAGGTCCTTCCAAAGAAAAAATGCGATCGCGCCATTATGCTCTCCGCTTCCTATTCGCCTGAGATCATCGTTGTTCTAGTTCTAATAACGCAGAGTGCTCATCATGCTCGGATGAGTCGGAGAAATGCGCAAACGGACGCCGTAATGGATGCACGTGTCACGCGAGCAAGAAGCCAAACGATGCTTCGAGGACCAAAATTTTCGTTCCACCTTGCGAAATTGTTGAAAACATCCGGTCTCCCTATACCCTCCCACGTAGTGCTCTCTTTTTCTCTCGACGTTGTAAACTCCCGCGAGACCGTGATCATTTTCCAGGTCTTCTCCAGCTTCCGGCAACAGTTTCGCATTATTTTTATCGCGTTCCTCTCATTACTTTATGCAAATTTTCCTAGAAGAATATCAAGAGACCAGTGTATCGTATTCGACTGAAATTTTATTCGACGAGTTTTACGCTGCGACGCGACAATCAACGTTGTAAGAAGGGATTCCTAGTGAAGCGGATACAAGGATCTATGGATAATTGATCGGATCTGATCGTTTTTCATAATTCGCTCGGCCAGAATCGCCGGGCCCGATTCGGCATACGTAGCGCTTTATTATGCAAAATGCAGGCGGTTTCGAGGATAACGAGCGATAAGCAGGCGATCCAGACGGAAACCGAGGTTCACACCTTGCCAGTGTGCCGTGATATAGGTTTATTTCTTTTTTATACGATGAACGATTGAACGGCAGGGTTTCCCGGCTGTTATATCGTGTAGCTTATCTCAAAGATGGCCGAAGTATAAATCCGATCGTATTAAAAAACGGCTCGAAATTCTCGCAGTCTCCGGAATGCCCGATAGTTTCGGAAATTCGGTTTGATTCGGTGATCTTCAGCAACGGGGAGGGTTCGTCCTCGAACGCGCCGCGCCGCAGCGGATCGCACGCATTGAATTTGAAGGCTCTCACGGCGACGAATGGCATCTCTTCACTTGAGAAATGAGACTAACAACTTTCGCCCCGAGTGTACTGAATTTAACGGGTTCGCTCCTTCAAGAGCAACTTTCGCGGAAACTCCGTGGAAACTCTCCCCGCGACGACGTCAGGAATTCGTTGTTTCTGACTCCGAGTCACAAAAGCTTTGCATAAATGCCAGCCAGCCAGCCTCCGAACCCTCCGAGCCCCTCCGTCTTCTTTGTTCTTCCATTAACTGGCTTTTAAAAAGCTGTCGGCGGGAACGCGCGGTCCACGCGCTTTTTTTCCCCAGCGCGGTCGATTTATGCGATCGACGCTTTAAACCGACGCACAGAAATCCTAGACGCTGGAAAGTCCGTTTTGACCACGGTGCGTCATCAGGCATCGTTGCCTCGTGTTTTTATAGCAGTACGATAATAGAATGGTAATAGAATCACGCTAAAATAGTTCTGTCAGCTTTTCAATTGCCATCACGATTTTTTAACAAAAGTTAATCGATACTTAAATCGCAATAGAGAAAATTACAAAAGATTTTGTCTTTGATAAAGAATTATGGTCGCCTTAATTTTTTAAATGCCACCGAGTATTGTTCCAGCTGACGTCAAGACGAATCCATTGACTTCACTAAAAATTATTATACCATTATTCAGAATAGTGATAAGACTATTAAATATGTTGGTATCTACTCAATCGAAAAAATGATACGGTGGAATTAATTAAAATGGAACGGATTGGAGTTAAAACAGCTTCGAGAGCGAAGGATTAAAATACTGCTAAAACAGCCAGCACGGTCGTTTTGACCACCGCGGCGACGATTAGTTACAAAACTGATAACGCGTTGATACAGCGCACCGCAGCTTCACCAGAGCGGAAGAGGAACGGAGGGTAGGGTGTTCTCGTGTTTCGACAGCTAGAAACTTCGTTCCGCAACGTGTCAGATAATTATGAAAGTAAACCGAGGGGTGTTTACCGGGCTGATATACCAAGTACCCGTTCCGTCGGAAAATCCTTGGAGAAACTTTCGAAAATTTCGTTGCGACGAGGGGCAGATTTCCGCGAAATTTTCGTTTAATGAACAGCCACGCTTGAAACAAAATACGCGAGGGGCTTTGCAGCTAGTTCTTGATTGAATTGTAAGCCGAGACTCGTAAGCTCGTATGCAGCGGCCTACAATTATCCTCCAGACACAGCTGTCCGGACGCGTTTGCACGTATATGTTTTGATCATTATCTACGCCCGGCGATAGCACGCTCGTCTAATTACTGTCGAGAAACGGACGTCAATTATAACGGGCCTATTTTCCCGGAGCAATTTACATCGCGCTGTCTGTCGGATGAAGCTTTTGTATGGCTACATTTATTTTCATGCTTAAATATTCGATAGAAACGAATCAAATTTTATCTCATCTAAAAAGAAAGGCATAACATTAGTGTTGGCTGTTCTTTACTTTACCGGACTTAAAATTTGTGCCTTTCTCCTATAAATTATGGCGTATTTGGTATGTAATCCAGTAGATTTGTGCAGGTGGAAGTTTCGATCCTGTAGGACCAACAGTTCAGGAACTATGCTTGCTTAAAGTTGAGCAATCTGCAGTGTTTTTGACAGGTAAAGGCGCCGCCATATTAGTTTGTAGTGACGGTCGCGCGCCGCTTACCGATTTGGTTGTTGATTAGGTCGGTGGGGCTAGGACCGGCGGTTCTGCTCGGTAAGCGGCTTGCGGTCGTCACTACAAACGAATATGGAGGCGCCCTGTCAAAAACACTGCAGATTGCTCAACTTTAAGTACGCATAACTCCTGAACCATTGATCCTAAGGATCGAAACTTCGATCTGCAGCCGCCCCGGGTACAAATCTACAGGATTACGTACCAAATACATCATAATTTATAGAAGGAAGGCATAAATTTTGAGTCCGGTAAAGTTTCCTCTTCGTATTTCTTAGACTTTGTTGAAAATCTTCGTCACGAGTTTCGTTAAAATACGGCAAGGGGTTAAAACAGAATATTTCAACAAGCTTCCAAAAACAGAGGAAACAGGTCCTCCCATAAATCGTGTCGTTTCTTATCGAATTTCATGTATATGGACCATCCATATTTTGCAGCCGCTTCCAGTAGCCTGACTTCTTTCGAAAAGTTGATCGATAGATAGGGTGAGAACGATCGTCGATGCTTCGACGAAGTAAGCGAGTGTAAGTATTAATATTTTATATTGAAATGTTGCGTGGCAATTTATGGGATGACTTTACATAGGAGTCCCGACTTCATTTTGCATCGGATCGGGAACGGGAACATTTCGAGCGTGGAGTGTAGTTGTATCGGTTGCAGGCGAATTGGTAGCCCGGAGACATACCTTGTCGCATGATTGGGGCTCCGACGCGGGAAAGATGGTTCCAAGGAAAAGATTCTTCTCGTCATTGGTTGAAAGAAGCATTGATATTCGCGTGGTATGCCTTGCGGTATCGCAGCGAGGCGGGACGGAAAGGGAAGACGAAGGGTGCGCAAAGGAATGCAAATGAGTTCACGCTGGGCCGGACGGGGACATGAAAGAAGGTGACTAAGTGAAAGCGTTATAGATAGAATGATCTGCATTCCTGCTGATAAAATCTTTCAATTGATACCCTCGAACGTGACTCTCCTCTTTTCCCTTCCGATTGTAACTGCCGGCTACGGGGTTTAATCTCCCGTCCCGCACCAGTTCCCCAGATTTTTTCAGATCCAAGAAACGTGGCAATAACTATGAAAGTGGACTACATAGAAACTTGAACATTATTTTAAACTATCTCTTAGACCACATTCATAATTATGGGCACATATTTAAATCTAAATTCAAATTCTACTTTTGATCATACAGGCTGAGTCACCCAACGTTTTTTCACCTCAAATACCTTTGTTGTTTTCAAAGATACATTAAATGTCTTCAGGACAAAATTGAATGGTAAAATGAGGCTCATACGATACCAAAAATATTTTTGTTTTTATGTAATTTTTATTAGAGATATCAAGGTCCGTGACCTTGAATGACTTTGACTAATTATAGTCAGTCAATTCGTAATGAAAGATACTATCATTGGAGATGTTTAAAAAAGGGTGGTTAAAAAATGAAGATAACCTTGATATCTCTTAAAAGCCCCATATTACCATTCAACTTTGTCTTCAAGACATTTAATGTATCTTCAAAAACAACAAAGATATTTGAGGTGTGATAACGTCAGGTGACTGTATATGTATTTAAATCTAAATTCAAATTCAACTTCCAATCATTATAAAGTGACCTCACTAGGCTGTGTTTTTTAATTAGAATTGTTCAGAATGATGTGCAGAAATATTCGGATTGCGAACCGATCGGTGGACCCGTCCGCATCGAACGAGTATAATCACGTGTATACTCGCGGGACTAATTGAAAAATGTTTTTATTTATGATTCGATATACGCCGCGCCGCGTCGATGGACGGGAAATGATGATCGAACGCGGGATAAAAATATTATACGTCACGCGCACACGCCTGACGGTG
Source organism: Lasioglossum oenotherae (assembly GCA_028455765.1). NCBI lineage: Eukaryota > Metazoa > Arthropoda > Insecta > Hymenoptera > Halictidae > Lasioglossum > Lasioglossum oenotherae. Next base: position 4,108,912 of record CM052287.1, on the reverse strand, counting down.
CATACGGTTTAAGGGAGTCCTCAATTTTTCACACGCCTCGCCATGACGGATCGCGGAAGCGAAAATGTGCTACGCAGCACGTCCTTTGTACGCTTGTCAATTACTGCCTCCCCCACTGTATTTCGATATTCTGTCGAGTGTCTACGGGCAACCGGTGAAAAAGAAGAATGCCTCGGAATTGGAAATTTAATTATGAATGATACGATCGCATATATCGAATATCGAGTATCGTTCTTGGATATCGAATGTCGTTCGCCCACCAAGTACATACAGAGGGGTAGGTACCTGGCCCACCACCCCCGCGACCACCGTCACGAAAATATACTATATCGTAACCAGAGGAAATGCGTTCCGTTCGGTCGGTTCGCAAATATTCGGAACAGATTTCGCGGCCGATTTACTTGAAAGTCGGACGGGATTCGCACGGGCGAGGATCGCGGGTCAAACACTTAGCGAAATCGAAAATCCTGCTCGGATTAAGCACTCTGCGATTATTGTTCTGGACAATACTTGCCCGGCGGAGAAAGGTATGTCGCTCGGGACGGTATCTTCTGTAGCTTGCCGGATTATTATGGTATAGAGAATCGGCGGAGAGGCAACTGTTGTTCGATGACCGGTTGGCCAATAACGCGTGGTCCCAGAGCTTCGACAGGATATCTTTTCCTTCCATGAAGGAAACGCTGCTCCTCTTGGTAATTGATCGAGTTTTATCTGTTTTCGTTAAGGTATACTCGGCCAGCGTTCTCGATGGGTTCTGCACTCGGCGCGGGCATTGTAGGTCAGCGCATCCATCGCCGATATTATTTCTAAGGACGATATTACTCCGCCAACATTCTTTCGATTTATTTTCGAGACTGTCCCCCTCGCTGGATACAACCTCCGATGAGAGATTGAACGAGACCTCCGATCGAACCGTTTTCCCAGGCTTCCATAAGTGCAGCCTCGATCTCCTCGGACAACGACGCGCCATTCGATCGCGCGAGACTGTCGACTGTTCGGCCTCAAACCAAAAGATATGTACATTAATATTCGTCGAAGATGCAAGATTCGCCGTTGAACGATAACGGAGAGGCGGCTTCTCCTCCCCCGACGCGAGGGAAAAGAAATTCGCGAAGACTGTTACGAGAAGGAAATGAGACGAGCTCGAAGCAGAATCCACCTCTGAATTTCCCGGTGCTTTATTTATCACATTTATGATTCGCGCGATGAATACGCCCGAAGGAAATAAAATTGATTGCCCTCACGAACTCCGCCGGCTCTTGATTTCAGAATTCTCATTTCTCTCTCGCTCTCTCTCTTTCCCCCGTAATCTCGCACTCTCTTTCGCACCGTACCTCGTTTACATCGTCGATGCCGCCTTTAAGGAAGATAGATCCTTCGGAGAAAGACTTCGTTGCGCGAGACTCTTCCGTGAATCCCAATTTTTCTTTATTACAAGCCCCGACGTATCTTAACGACAGCGGGACTCCCGTTCCGAGCACGTTGTTCTACGCACAGATTTCTCCGGCGAACGTGAATCAGAGAGGAAAAACTCTTCGGTGATGGGTGCAGCGAGGGTTAAAAGTTTCAACTTACCGGACGCTTGAAATTAGCAACATTTTCCCCGCGAGAATCGACTCCGTCTAAACTCCGTAATTGGTCTCGCGTGTCTCCATATGGCCACAGGGAATGCAAGCTGTCGAAGACATCGTCCTCGAAGGCGAACGTCGAGCGTTTACGTTCGCCAACTAAAGGCGCGTATTTTAAACCCTCCACGGGTGACGTCGGCGGAGCAGCGAGCTCCGTTGTTTCAACCTATTCGTTATAAACAGCGAGATGTTTTAGTTGGCGCGAGTCGCAGCTTTCGAGGGAACTCACGTGGAAGAATATCTGATCGTACAGAACGCAGCGCGGAGCGTCGTCGAATTCAACGTCCAATTTCCAGGTCATCGTAAATAACCGCGGAAGAATAGTTTGACGCGCGTCTCACGGCGTCGAACGTAATCAGAATCGTTCAATCGCCACGATTAATCTCTGTTTTCCTTCCCGGAGGAGGGGGAAAAGAAAAAAAAAGAAACGTTTGATGGATTAATAGCGTCGAACACTGCGCAATTACAATTTTCTCGGGGAAATATTTGCCCGTGAACGCAGCTGCAGGTGAATGCAACCGACTTCAGGACACGTTTGCCATCGTCAAAAAGGAATATCGAGCGGCACAACCAGCCCCCCTTCCCCCTCACTCACTCACTCTCTCTCTCTCTCTTTCCACGCGGAAGAGAAACGAACCTTTATCGAACAGCGGACGAGCGTTTTGAATCTGAGCTGTAATTTTTTTGTGCCCGAACGACAGGTTAATTAATCTCTGGCTGGCTCGGACGTCCGTTCGCTACCTGCAACGACCCCTTTTCATCCTGTAAAATCGTAATAACGGTCTCGGGCTATTTCCGCGGCGGTTTCAAGAACCTCCGATGGACGGTTTGCTCAAACATTCCCGAAAAAACAGACGTTCAAACCGAGAAAAGCTGGTATCATTTTTTTCCAAATTTCTTCTTCCGAAATAAAATTCTATCTCCCCGTTTGTCGATGTTCTTACGCAAGATTATCAAGTCGACTTCTTCCCGACTTTCCGGGCCAAATACCCTACTGTGAACAACACAAATTCCCATTTTATTCGCGGGAAGTTATAAACGCGACAAAGGCGAGCTCCGATCGTTGCAGACGCAAAGAAAATCGTGGAGCGAGGGGTTAATTAACGTTTGCGTCTGGAAAATTTGAATAGCCTGTCATTTTGCGTAACGGCGGGGTAGCGGTCGAAAAAAAGCGGCCGAATTACATGGTACTTGACGATACACGGCGGCTCGTACAGGGATAATTCCAAGACTCCGAATTTCCATATATACTCGTGCATGCGAAAGAAGCGCGAATACTTTGAAAACATAATTCGAGGATACTCGACGCAAAATATACGGTCATTGTGGTGTAACGCTCAGCCATACGCTCTCTCCCTCTCTCTCTTTCTCTCTTCCTCTGATGTATTCGGCGGAGGCGGAGTCGCGCGAAGTAGATTACAAAGGATTATTTTCAACGTTAAATGAATTCACCGGCGACGGCAACGGCGGCAGCCACTCCGTTGAAACGTACTAATGGATACGGGGTGGCCATCACACTCCGAATGAATACAGAATGTATTGTCCGCCAATCATAAAAGAATTTCGTACGGGAGAGCTGAATCTGCTTCGTTATTCTATCCAATGGCGCACCGAACGGTGAATTAATTAAATTATCCGAGTCACGCGGGGCTCGTTTTCGACCGCATCGAGTCTAGCTTATGATTCAACGCGAATGTGACGCGAATCGCGTTCGTATTTTGAAAATTGGCTAGCTTGGTGTAAGGAGCGACGGCAATTAAAAAATTTCGTGGTACACTTATACAGGCTTTTCGAACAGAAATGAGAAGAAATTAAAAGACGCAAGCACGTGCTCGGTTCGCCTATTGGCTAATCCAGCACTGCGAACGTCGATGGCGCATAAACGGAGAGGATAAAGGAATGAAAGGTTTGCTCCGCGTTCATTTTACGCGACGATTACTTTGGCGACGGAAAGGTGGCCAGAGAACGAGTTGAATGTTTTCTTTGGCAAAGTGGGTCGAGTTATTAATGACAAATGGTGAGGAGAGAAAAAGGGCCGAGAGCCGAGATCTGCTCGTTTCTGGTTTCGATACGGTACGCTAACGAGCAAGACGCTCCCCGGACGGTACACGCGTTATGTTAGCACGAGGATCATTAATGTGGAGCAAAGGGAATCGGAAAACGCGCGTGCGGAGCGCAAGGAAGAGCGCGTCACGGGGCGGTCCGCAGCCAATGAACAATCGAATTATCAGGCTGTTGCGAGCGGAACGAGAACAGTTTTTTTCTCGTTCGTTTTTCCCTTCAGCACGCCCGAGGCTCGTGAAAGTTTCAGTACACGCATGCAACCCTTTCGCGTCCGCCCGCAAGCCCGCGAACCTCGTCGACCTCGCCGGCCTCCGCAACCACCCACAACCGCGGTCGCGGATCCGTGGATGCGGATCACGGTTTTACCGAAAAACTACGAAACACAACTTCATTAATCTAACAAGGTAAATTCGTTGAACATATTTCTCGGTTCGCGTGATGCGGCGCTGCGGCCCTGTCTTTCAGCGATGCGCTTTTCAACTTTCATCACGGTCAGAGATTTCGATGGTTAATTAACGGGCTGTAACGCGAAAAAATGGGCTCACTGAAATTTTGTATATATTCGACCGGCTACATGCATATCCATCCCGGGCTCTCTTTGTCGGTGTGCCAAAAAATTTATGTTGCCCGGGAACCCGGCAAATATTGATCTTCGAATACAAAGTAACAGTCGTAATTAAAAAATTAATTGAATTTCCTGTGACGCGCGATGAACAAAATCCTCTTATTCCGCGAAGGAGAGAGCCGAATGTTTTTTCGTTCGCCGGGAAATCCTGTTGAATTTTTTATTCTACCTGTGCCCGGCGACCTTTGCGTTATTATCCCGCCTGATGTTACCGGATCGTTGCCGTACACGCGAGCTTATCGCGCGCCGTTCGAATCGACGTAAGTATTCCCGAATAACCCGGCCCGGGATTTACGCGACAACTCCGTAATCGGAAATTCGATTTCCGTGATCCGACGAAAATTGAAACAGAATCCTTCGCGTGAGCCCTGTGTAAAAGGTTATGACATGTCGTTCCACTGTACGCACGCGTTCGCCCGGCTACAACCTTAAGAATTACGGGCTGGTCGTATTTCTTCCCTTATTGATAATGGCCCGCGGCAAAAGCTCTCGACAAGAAAACTCCTCTGTATCGCTTCCGATCGGTGTACACAGCACTATCGTTCATGTTATTTTAATTCGACAGAATGTTGGAATTTTCCGCGGCGATACTGTCCGGGAGCATATTCCGCGAAATTTTCGCCGCATTTACGAGGTCCTATAGAAAAAAATATTTGCGAGAGAGGCACGGATTCGGAAATCCGCGCAATTTCATTTGAAATCCGCTTTCAATGGAGAAAATGTTGGTATTTAGAAGATTAATCAACGGACTGTCTAAATTCTAAAGGGCCGGGTATGATTAAAACAAAAATTTTTAATCGGATCCCGTTGCAGAGCGTAATTTTTCCCCTTCTTTATTATCTATTCGAAGCAGAGGCTCCAGGATCCACGACGGCCCGTGGGCATGGGCACGAGGTATACTTTTTGCTTATAACCGGGCACGCTTAATCCCTCGAAACGACTCAATTTCGTTGTGCTACGAACCGCGGGTAAACCCGCTCGATACGGGGCGAGAAGAGGGGTAAACCCTTCGATTCCATATAGGATGGAAGGATCCCTCCTGAAATATCGGGAATAACAGTATCTACGATCCATTGTTTCGACGTAAAAAAGGTCGTAGCGCGGCAGGAACAATGGGAACAAACCGATCCCTGCCCGCGGCTTATCTCCTCCGGTTTTCGGCGTGCTTTTCACGAAGGTAAGCTCCGCCAATAAGCTCGACCGCAGCAAATATATCGATGTTAAATTTCACTGTGTTTGTCGAGAAATAAACCACGTACCCGCGAATAATACGTACCTTGCTCTACACTGTATCGTCGCGATCATCAGCCATTTATCTATGTATCCTCCGTGTGGGATCAACGTCCTCCGCAAAATATTCGAACCGGTGAAACACTCTATGGAAATATTAGCTGGCGGCAGGAAAATCCGCGAATTCCAAATACGGACATCCGTTCGTCCAAAGCTCTTTTTCAAACTCTCGCGTCGATCTATTAGATCGTTCGGAAAGCGACTTCGTTTTTCAAGGGAAAAACTTTTTACGTCTGAAATGCAACAAAAAATGCTGAAAATATGTTTAATAAAAAATGTTGAAGAAAGCGAAAAAAAATGGTAATCCGATGGTACATCCTCTCCTTAAACTGGATTTTTTTAAACAGCATTTTACCCTTGCGTTAATCAAAGAGCAAAAGCTGATGGAAATGCGTACTTTGATCTTGAATACAGGTGGATGAAAAGATCTGTTTCGTCGAAAGGGCGTCTAAGCAGCGGATGACGAGCATTTAGGCGCGCGTCCCTTCGATGCCGGTGCCAGCAGTCTGATCAACGGGACCCGCATTCCCCGAAATCCCACGATATTTCTCAATCTCCGAGAATCCGGAACCGGCCGAATGATTTAATCCACTCGGGCCTTGAGTACGGAAGCTATTCGCAAAAATGTTCGGGCTCGAAAATAGCTCGGCGATTTACCATTGCCGTTGGCTAGGTGTAATAATAAGCGTGGCGCAGATGTGCACAAAAGCTGTTCAAATATTTGTCGAAGTTTGTCGTGCACTCGAGACATCTTCCCGTCTCGAAGGAAATAAATACTTGAGCTACGGTATAGCCGCTGACGCGGCATCCACCGCAATTCTCTGCGCGCTAAAATTTTCAACGGTTGCTCTTTTACGCGGGGGGTTACGTTTCCAGTGAACTTCCCGCGGAGAATATTTTTATATTGTTTATATTGTATAGTACGTATACAACGTAGTAACCACGTGCTAGTAACCGATCCGTTTTTCTTAAGCGGCACCTAGACGATCAATATTATCGTCAATATATTGCACAATAATAGTGATCGTCTGTAAATAAAATTGAAAGATTGCGCAATATGTTGAGTCAATCAAAGAGAGTTTGATTTTTATCGTACAATCTTGTAAATATTGTTTCGTCTGTGGGTAATATTGCGCAATAATGGCTCAGTTCTATCTTCATAGTCGCAAAGTGAATATTGAATTTTCAAGTATGGCTACGAAGGAAAAAGAGGAAGGAAGACAATTAATTTTAGAATGTTCATCAAATAATATACCATCTATTCGCAGAAAGTTTCGAAAATCAATTGGTTCACTTATTCTTAGATCACAACATGAGTGTACTCATTTCTTTTTTTAAACCATTCCTTCATCCACCTGCATTTCTTTTTCTCCTTCTTTTTTAAAGCTATCACTAATGCAATGGCCACACAACTTGCTTTCTTTATATTCTTTTATTTTATTAGTTAACTGCAGCGTCATTAGTCGTCAATAACTTATTGGGCAATAATATTATCTCGCGTGGGTGAGCCAGCAATATTATTGTACAATATACTGTGCCATATATTGACGATAATATTGATTGTAGTGTATAGTGAACGCCGCCTCAATAATTCCTAGACTGCGGATCTTTATGTAAAATAAAAATTGTCTACATCAATCGCGAGGAATAGAAACCAACCTGAATGTTATTTCTTCTCTTAATGATTTTAATATAGGAGAAATCATACATCGACATCGTCAATGTTAAAAATTTATCCAACAATTTTCAATTTCATCTACTCAATTTTCCTATAAACGCATAAAGATCCGCAGTCTAATAATTACTTAGGAACGTATACAACAGTATAGTACAGTGTTCGATTTTCCGGCGCCGCGACCGTCCGGGGTTGTTGTGGACATTTTTTCGGAATTTCACGTCGATTCATATTTCACCTGTTGGAGAGCCGCTCCTGTAAACATCGGCGTAAGGTTTTAAGACCGGCACTGACTCAAATTCCGGGCTGCGAGCTCGCAGCACGTAGCGCAATATGCGGCAAAGTGGGCCCCTAGTTAAACGAGTTGCTGTGTAAAGTGTCTGAACGAGAAAAGTGGTCAATGGTTCTGAAACCGGGGGTGGTAAACGCGTCGTTGGAATTCATCGACACGGAGATCACGTTGTTCCAAGCAAATTTCCCGTGAAAACCTGCAGCATCAGTTTCTCCCCAGCTTTTTATCCACCTTTTAGAAAACAGAACCCATACAATTTACACGCCGCTGACCTTTCCTGGATCCAACGAAATTAGTATTGTTCCGCTCTCTCTCTCTCTCTCCCTCTCTCTCGGCAGAACCATCGAGTTTCCGAACAATTTCGAAAATATTTCCGCCGCCGCGGCGAAACAGAGTTGAAGAAAAAACGTTTCGAAAGTTCGCTCCAATTTCTGTACACGCGAATCATGTTTCCCTGGTGTTCCGGGCTTGTACGTAGTTTCTCCGTTGAACGACTAATTGCCGAATGGAATCGCGAGCAAGATACGTGATAAATTAGCAGAGCACACGAAAGCTCCAGTTGACGGCCATTTGCATCCGACTTTAATATTCTTGGTTGTTTTCGTTTTCTGTTTGACGAGGCGAGGGATCCGTCGCGTGGGTGTATGGGTGGGTCGACGCACACCACACACACACACACACGGGGGTCGGTCGCGTGAGTTCGAGTTGCTTTGTAATCGCTAATGACACACCAACTCGGCGTATTGCATTAAAATGTACACGTAACCGCACTGTAAGCGGCTTACAATACGCGGCGCGACGCGCTCCATATTTAGTCAGTGCCTAGTACCGTGTGACCACGGCCTAATAAAGTCGAAACTGTAAGAGGATCATCGTCCGACCGCGAAAGGGGTAACCTAAGCGTTCGTAATATCCCACCAGATTGAACAATACATTACCATCCGCATGTTCGGGCAACTCGTGCGGTCTACATGCATGGTTTCCACTCACGTTCCCCGCCCACTCCTCTTCACATGCCTATTTTCCGCATTGACGGACGTCCCCATCCAAAATGGAAGAAATTACGCTCGCGATATCACTCCCCTTCGCAAAATATACCGTCGAGCAACCCGATCTTAACGCTGCAGCTATCACAATATTTCGTAGTTGGATTAAAGTCAATTGCAATTTCAATAAACGCGCTACAGTTTATACGGTAAATTAAAGTTCGGTCGCCAGACAGTCTTGTCTGACCACAGCCAACAGTCGCGCTACTCGCCTGATCAACGGTGGTACACTCTCCTTGTCCGGCATTGAAAAGATTTAAGATATTGAAAAGATTTAAACACATCGCTGTATTAATTTCAGCCTAATAAAATAATTGAAAGGAGAACTAAATTTTTATTTAGACTCCGGATTTTAAGCGGTATTTGCTGAAGATGTATGTGTTATTAATTCCCCTTAAATTCCAATCGGTTTGCAGTGAACAAGATGATTTTCTTTCGAGTCGAGGGATCAGAAAGGATCGGACGAAACTGGAGTTTAGCTTTTTCGGGCGAGAAATCGATAGGCCATGGTTGCCGTCGTGGGCGGCGCAATTAACGATCGACACGCGAGTGAAATCTTTTGAACGGTTTCGGCCAGAAGTAGATATGTCATTCTGTAAATGTTTTATCGTCTGCGCGGCCACGTGATTTCTCGAGCAGCACGCGACGGATGCAGTGCACGCGACGGATGCGATACACGCGAGGCTCTTTTCACGGTTGATGAATGAGCGAAATGTAAGGGAAACAGGGCTTGGTGTCGCGTTAAATTCTCCGGTCTGCGTTCGGTTTATCGTCCCGAGGCTTAATTGTGATATTCATTTAACAGCCGGCGCGGCGGGAAGTTGCATTACGTTTCTGCATTATTCAAACGTTTACACGTCGAACACGTAGCTGCTACTTAATTACCGTGTATTTTCAAAGCTCGTTGCAGCGTTTACGCTCGACGGCCGTCGGCTGGGACCAGCTGAATCGCGTTTCACGATGATGGCGATCGTTTCCTCCCCCCCCCCCCCCCGACGATCGTTCCGCGAGGATAATTGCGATAGAACGATTCGATCGCGTTATCCCGATCGATCGACTCCGGTCAAGTGCGACGTTCTTTCGATTTTAATTCAGCTCGTTATAACGAGTCGAAAGACAAACCCCGTCCGCCTTAACGATATTTTAATCTATCTCCGTCCTCCTCCGTCTGCCTCGTCGGCTGAAGTAGATCATCAAACAGTCGACAAGTAATTGTGCAAGCACCGAGGACGTCCCGAGGTTCGGTAATAGATAGCAAACCGTTCCGAAAGTACCTTTCGACCTGCTTCGTATTCACCTTCTCGAGAGATTGGGTAATAGTCATTTGCATTTTATTCGGGCTCGCGCGCCACTTCTGCGCTCTCTCACTCTCTCTCTCTCTCTTTCTCGACGATAAGACGGGGTGAAATGTACAGTTTTTGCGGGGCCAGGTCAGAATCGCAAGCGGAATGACAAGCGATAAAAGTACTCGCGCGAGAATGGGTAATAAAGGCGTTGCGGCGGTGTGGCTGGATTAATTCCTCGGCATATTAAAATTTATCGCGTCGCCGTAAGCCGCGTGGTCGTCTATAAACCTGATCAAATTCGACGATTCAGATGCAGGGCCGATCATTACCATCTCGCTGGCTCTGTCGCTCGTATCGGTATCGTTGACAACGCCAGGTGTGGATGTAAGTTCGAGTGTGAAACTCTTCACCACGTCCCTTGGCAGTGTAATTTGTATCATACTCAAACATTTCTTTTTTATCGAAGCTCTTCAGACCTTTAAATGGGTCCATTTCGCTTTACAATTTCCTGTTACAATGTTATAGGGTCAGATATGATTTAAATAGATAATTTATGATCTTTGAAATAAGAATATTCCTTTATGTCGATTGTAGATAATGCAAATAAACAATTTAATGATTACGGCGTTCGATCAAATATTACTCGCTAAGCAATTTTGCAATTTAAATGGTTCTCGACGTTTCGATCCAGATATGGACCATTTTCAAGAGAAAATTTGCGTCTGTAAAATACTGTAAACTATAATAATTGTTTAACAAAACCGGGTAATACCAATAAAACTTTGACATACTTGCTATGTGTAAACGAATTATATAAATTCACTGATGGAACTTTTAGGAAAAGTGATTAAGAAGGGAAAAAGTGGTGTACCCTTATTTCTGGTTTGTATAGGTTACTTGCTCCTTGTACTTTGGTTTTGTGTCTACCAAATGTTGTAATAACTCTCTTATGAGATTTCCGCGATAAAAAAAGAAATATTTCGAGGATCGATTATATTAACGGGAATATTCATTGACCAGCGCGTTCCCCGTGGTCTTCTAATGTTAAAGAGGAGTGAGAACGTAGTTGAAAATATCGAGCACCAATTATAGCGCTGCGCCGAGGGGTTAAGATTTTCGGCTGAGATCGAGCGTAGCTATCGGATCTTATGAATTTCTATAATTTCGAAATCGGTACGGTCTGCAGAAACTTGAAGCGGATTTGGTAAGTCCCTTTGATCAAAAGCTGCGCCACGCAGCATCCCAAGTTTCCCCGCAATAACTGGAGTACGATTTAACTTGGTTAAGGAGCAATTAGTCAGCGGTTAACCCGAACTACTCCCCTACCCCTATTTACTGTGTACTCAAGAAATCAGTCCGTAAGTTCAGCTTCTACGGCACGAAGCCGTCTACGACAGTTTATATGCACGTTAATTAATTCCCCCCAAGGTGAGAAGTTACCAAGGCATTGAACGCTGTGAAACGAAACGGCCTGCTACGAGCCGGTTCAATATCTTTAGATGGTATTCTACGATACCCCGCAACACCCCGTAAACAACCATCACCCGGATGAATTTCCCTCGACGGAAAACCTACGACTTCGAGATACACGAGTCGCTTGTTTCGAGATCCAATAGCCTCTGCTTTGATCTCTAGCCAGATCCAAGGGAATTAGTCGACGTGGATTTCTCGATAAAATGCAAATGCTATGGCACCACCGGCGAATCGAACCGACCACTGTTTTGTCCACTGACGATAATTTCTTCGCCCAATTTGCACCTTGTCCGACCACAAATCTTATTCAACATTTCTAAAATTTCGTTCCTCGCTAATCCGGTGTAACTTTCAGAAGAAAAGTCGGACAACGATCTACTTAGCCTCTTTTAAAAGGTCCAAGCTCCTCCTTCAACATCCTGAAGATACTTTTTCAAAGAGAGCGAGAGAAGAAAGAACGCGGGAGGCTTGCGTTTCCGCGATAATAAACATTGTATGGGATTTGTACCTTGTCCGACCACAAAGCTCATTCTACCTCGCGTCGCCTGCCTAAAATGGTGTAACGTTGCGAAGAAAAATCATTCTGTGAAATACTTTTATGGGTATAGAGAAGAACGATCGCGTAGGAGGGTCGCGTAACCGCGACGATAAATATTTTATAAGTGCAAGTGGAATAGGGGGTCGGTCTCCTTTTCGTCTTGGCGTGGTCGTTAGTCAATTCATCTTTCCCCGTGGCCCGCGGTTATCGGGTTATCCGGAAGTGAGATTGCCGGCGTCGAATCCGCCTTCTCCGTGGGTTTTGAATCCGTCAAACCGTCCCATCATTAGTGACTGCGGTCTTATCCGCCGCTAGATATAACCAGCACGAATTCGACGGGACAATCTCATTACGGGACAACCCATTATCTCCGTGTTCGTCGGATAATTCAATATAAACGTACTAATTGGAAAACTCCGTTTGGAACGCGAGTCGCGTTGCAACGCGCGTCGGATAGAGAACTGTTGGATTATTTTCCGTTTCGGGATAGAGCTGCCCAGTGAAAATTAAACACTTTTATCGAGTGTCTGATCCAGTCCCGAGACCAAGCGATTGTGTATTCAAAAAATACTTCCTCGAAATCGGTATTTGTTCGGAATTGGATTCCGCGCCGAATTCGGCAACCAGAATGCGTATTTTGGACCACTGTTTCAAGCGGACCGAGATCAATTCTCAAACGGTTTTTTTTAAAACATCCGACCTGCGAAGTGGTCAATTAAATAGATCACCGCCGCGACTAAATTCGTTGCAAATTAATTTCGGAAAACCTCCCCCGATTGCGAGTCCTCCGTACGGAATTCCGCCAGCTCTAAACAGTATTTTTCATAGGGAGGACCCGGCGAACACGCGCGAACGTATCCGATCGGTCGCTCGGTGTATCGTGCAATTAATTTCGTTTTATTCGATTAAAAGCGGCAGCCTGTGATTTCTAAAGCATAAAATTCGGCCGTTTCTTCTGTATCGCGCGCCATTTCCGTGTAATAGCCATTTAATAAAATAGTATTTAATTTCCGCATTGTGTAAATATTCGAGCACTTCGGATATTGCACACTTTGCTCGTTTCATTAATTGGATCAGTCCGATTGTTTACTTTCTGTGTAAATATAGCGGCACATGTATCGCGCGCGCGGAAATCACATTTTGCCTGCAATATTCATTAGCGCGCCCGGGCTCGCGGTGCTAAAAATCCCGCACGGAGCTCGGAACATCGAGATCCGCGAGAATGTTTCGGTTCTGGTGGTGCGCGGCGTCGCGACGCGACGTCCCCTTCAATTTTCATATCTTCCGAGTTGGAGGGGATGGAGAAACTTGTGGTTTAGCGCGCGATCAAAGCCGAGAAACGTTCGTGGCGAAGCGTAAAGTCGAATGTCTGAGCAAGAGCCACACTCGTTGATCTCCCTCCCAGTCATTTTCATTAAAAATCCCGAATGGGAGTCGGCCGTGGACCGCGGAGCCTCGACAAAATGAAACGTAAATATTGGCCGAGGCACTCACTCTCTCTTCTCTCTCTTTCTCTCTCTCTCTCTCCGCCATGCGAACTTAAAACTCGTTTCAACGCAGCCTCGTATTAATAAAGATGAGCGCATTCCGTACATCCGGCACTGCTGCGCTGACTCCAACTTTTGGATACGGCACTCACGAGATCGTTTAAGACCAACCAAAATACTGCAGGTTTCATGCTCGCCCTCGAGCTTCACACTTTTACCCTGCCACGCGTGTTCGACCGCGAGAACCCGCGTTCATTATGTTTTATCACACCGAGCGAGCTTACCCATCAGAGCCAGTATATCGTTTTCAGCTAGAGATCCCTAGTTCATGTGTATTTTATATAATTGTTCAAAAACCTGCAGTCCAGTTTTTTCGTACTAACCTGCACGGCGATTCCGAACCGTCAAAGCGATCGCATTATTTGTATTTGCGTTGGACACCATCGACACCGGTGCGACATAAGAACACGTTCGAGAGTTTTTGCTCATCGCCGCGGCGATATCAGCTGTGCAAATTGACAACAACCGGCGAGGTGATCGACCGCCGATGTAAACCTCGCCGGATCGAAGCGTTCATCGAACCCGTCAAATTGTACTTACCCTTATTATACCCTTATTATTATTATTGTACTTACCCTAATTGTACTTACTTGTGATTTTAAATATATTACTTACAATTTGCTTCAGAATGGAAAGATAGAAATGTAAATATTAAAATTGCAAGCTTGATTTTTCGTGGGAACATCAAATGTTTGAAGCATTAATGAGAACAAATAAATATTGGAAGGACATTCTGCCTCGCAAAAAGGGAGTCGATGAAATATAGCCTTTGGAAAGAAAAGTATAGCGAGTCCCTCGGTTGCTTGTAAAACAGGGCGGCGTTCGTGCGGTCTCCAACTTATTCCACGTAGGAGAATTCGAGGAAAGTAGCAGCCACTCTTGTGTACGAGTCGAGGAAGCCCGCACGATTCGATTATTTTTCCATCGGTCTGATCGCCCCGTCACGGATAAGCCTCGAAATCGATTGACGATCGTGTTAAAGATTCATCGGTGATCGACGGAAGCAGAAGGAACGGTCCAGACAGCGTTCTGTCCCTCGATTTCCTCCTTGATACGTCGATTTCCGTAACACACCGGCGTCTCCCACGTGGATCAGAACCATCGCAGCGGAAAGTGTAACTCGTTGTCGAACGTCCATCTGGAAGATCGACAGTCGGAGCGGTCGCCCCCTCCTTCCGCCCATGCTTCCTACCTCAAACCGTGATGTTCCGTCAAAATAAACGAGAAAAACCATCTCTGGATTACTCGCCCGGTAAACCAGTCTCTTTCTCTTTTTCTCCTTCCTCCGATCGATTTTACCGTGCCTTTAATGTTTTTTTTAGAACGCTCGTCAAACTACCAACGCCGTTTCAAAAGTTCACGGAATTTCTCGTGTTTGCTAAATACCATACGTGGCTTTGCAAAAGTTGAAATCATTTCAGAGTCACCAAGCTGAACAGTATTTTACAAAAAATTAGTTAACTCGCGTGTAAGCCTGTAGTCGCAAATGACCCTTGTGTGGTTGATGCAACTTGAAAAATAAATGAAGAGAAATTACAGGTTCCATTAAAATGTCGGAAGGTCGCGAGTTCTAATTAGAACGGTTGGCGGCGGGTGTATTGAAACAAAATGATTCTCAACGATACCTCGGGACGTCTTCGTGGAGCGGCGCTTGTACTTTGCTCGGGGCAAATTGAATTTTCTGTCAAGATAGCCGGAAAAAAAAGGTAGGCACGCGTACACATCGTTGGTGGCCCTCGTAAATGACGTCGCGTCTCGTCAACGAAAGGTAGGTAACCATCAGCCCGGAAAACCCGACGGAATTGCATTAACAATAAGTGCATTAAGGTGAGAGTATTCCGAAAGAGGGATAGAGCCTGGAAGCGAACGGGGGAGATAGGGGTGAGCGAGGTTCTGTCACGGAGGAAACGCGGTGCCCAATTATTCAACTAAATAGGAAGGATACGGTATTTTCCGGCCGGGCCATTTTACTTTTACATGTCCTCCGGATCTTGTGTACCGGGGAAAACGGGCCTTTGATGCGCCGCCCGTGATACCTCGCTAATTTTATAAAGCATCGAAGCTTTTAGAGACCATAGATCGTGATTCAAACAAAATACCTCCGCCTTCCTCTCAGCGAAAAACACTCTGCAACCTATTAGGTCGTTCGAGTTTTAAGAACGTGAAAATCAATGAAATCTTGGTTTCCGTACTAAACAAACTTTTTGCACATTTTTCTGGAGCCATAAATACAAAGATCGCAAAAGATCATAGAACAAAATGTCACAAAACTTATTGCAAATGGTAAAACATTTGGCGTTGGTTTTCCCTTGACAAAACGGAATGACTTTCCGAAGGACCTAATAATTCGGAATTGACACGGCCCTGTCTATGAAACCGCGTTTTCCCCGAGATCTTCCGGGGATTAGTATTTTCCCGAGCCCCTTCAGAGTCGCAGACGATTAGGTATAAGGGTCGCGATGTTGCCTAATGACGTTCACCGTGTCGTCCCGAAAATGCAATATAATATACCGATGAGTGGCCACGTGTCTGTCAACGTTAGCGACAATCCCGCGGCATTATAATGCTGCGTCGCCTTAACGAGGACGCGTCCTTTGAAAACTCCTCCTTCCCTTCGCCCAACCCCTTCTCTGCTGTCCGTCAACTCTCGAGTAGGGCTGTAAATTTAATGAAGCGTCCTTTAAATTGCAACATGCCGCATCCAATCGCGTGTTACTCCAAATTCCAATCCCACGGCGTTCTCCTTCCTCCTTTCTTCTGCTTTTATCGAACAATAGGGCTTTTTACTACGCGCGAATCTCTCGTTCTACGACGTTGCTTCCCGACGCGGGGGGGCTTGAAATTTCAATTCATAGTTATCTCGTTTTCTTGGTCCGTTGTAACACATCTCAAGTTAAATCGAATCATTTATTTAAAACGTGTATATGTATTCGTGATGCGGTGCGGATGCGTGAAGTATGATGGAGAGGAAGTTGAAAAGCCTCTGCCTGCTGATTCAAATTCTTCTAAGTAGTTTCCTCGTGCGACACGGCGTATTGGGTCGAGCCGAGAGAGGTTTTCTTTGACACCGTGTATGTTCCGTTCGTTTTGCCACGAGCCTCGTGAAAGACAGGCAGACCTGCTGGGTACCTGCAAAAGGTGACGGATGCGAGTGTTCCGCTTTAAGTGGACTCGGAGAGCAGAGAGTAGCATGGATACCGGCATCGCATACTCGACCACGTATCTCTTCTTTTTTCCTTTGGACGGTAAGAGCCGCGAGGAGGAAGACGAGAAATGAAGAGAGGAGGAAACCTGCGGGTGGCTCTCTCCTGAAATTACTCGATTCCATCGCGGTGACCCCTCGCGTCGAGTTCCGCCATTTGTACGTTCGCTTGCTTTCACCTCTTTCCACGGTCCCTCGTCTCCCCCTTTCGCTTTTCTTCGAGCTCTTCCCTTCGTCGCCGTAGCCGTCGACTGTCTCCCAGCCTGCGATGCAACCCTCCCAACCTTTCTTAATTCCGTGACAACCAAGGGAGAATAAAATGAGCGTGCCTCGGTGACACTGAAACGACTTTGATATCGGTATCACCACTGTGAATTGACCGCTCGGAAATCATCCGCAGGGATTATCGTTTTTCCACCCCTCCCATGGGTTTGCAATAAAAAATTATAAAGTCCAAACAATGTTAAAGAAAACTAACCTGTATACATAATAGATCGTGTTTTCAGCGATGAGATTTTGTAATTAGGTCGTTTCACCCTAAAATTGACTAAAAGGGAAAATTGATTATCGGCGTCGACGTTGAAGTTTGCAGGCTGCGTCTATCGGGTCGGGAAATCAGAAGCATAAAGGAAACAAATGGCTGGACGCGGTCCATAATCGTTCCCGTGATCGTCGTTATTATTATAAGTGGCGAGGATGCAGCCACGGCGGATGGAACAAGAAATGACATTGCGGAGCGCGATTTATTTCCGCTTTTGTCGCTAACCAGCTCTCTAGGGATTGCGCGGGGAGCGATACCGAAGAATGAGAGTATTGTTTGTGCTGTTCGCCCAAGGTGGTCGACTTCTCCTCGAAACTTATATATTCTCGGTGTCGGTGTGTGCGCGTGTCCGGCGTTCGTGTGTTCGCAGACGGTGTTCGTCGGTGGGATGACAGTGGTAGTGGGATATATTTATGTTAGCAAACTCGATGCCGGAGTCTGTGGAAAGGAGGAGAAGCGTGCACGTCAGTTCGCAGCACCTCTATCGGGAAAGGGAACTCATGCAATGGGATTACTCGAAGCTGGAAAATGTCTCGGTTGTAGACGAAAAGTGGCTAGTCGATTGGTACAAAGCGCGGCTTCTAGAGAAATCCACCGAGTTGTTTGTTTCCCTCCGCGTTGTTAAATCTGACGGTACGTGCTGCGGCCGTGGAAGAATATTTACACCGCGACCGGAGAGCCAACGTTCCCGTAACAACCGCTATTTCTCAAATTTACTGCCTCCTCGGTTTAACCCTTCACAGGACTCTACCCTTTCCTTGTTCTTCTTTTTTTAACAAAAAAGCACCTTCTCGGAGCTTCGTTAGAAAGTTTCACCGGTTAGTAGAGACGTTGAATTAGAAGAGACGTTAGAAGAAGACGTAGAAGAGTTGCAATTATTACGCGCGACCACGACGCAACGAACAGCAAGATAAATTATTTCGAGATAGAAGCGGACCCGCCGAACGTTGACTTCGGAAGACGAAAGATAAAATAATCCGATTACGAGTTGATAATAATTTCGATGGTATCCGAGTCGGAGGAGTGCTTTTAATTAGCTGTTGGAACAGACCGGTATTCGGAATAATTGGAGGGAGGACAGATGCACACGGAGCGGTAATGAAAATGTAGGAAAGCAGAGGGTGAAAAAGAAGGGCGAGCGCTGAAAGGAGGAATCGGATTAACAAATTTCTCAATTAAGGTCACTATAAATTCCTGATGCAGCTTCCACGATATCAGCGGCTAAGAACAGCGAGGATTTATCGCGGCCGGCACGCCGCGCCGGTCTAGCCGCACCGCACCGTGCCAGGGAGAAGCTTAAAGTTTGAAAAGGAGAGGAGAGTGCCGGAGGCAGAGAAGAGAGCATGGAGAAAGGAGCGGCATACTCAACACCATAAACCGCAACGCGCCCTTAATTCCGTGCTGCGAGACGCGCCGCAAAGAATTATCGGCCGCAATAAAACTTACCCCGCTGGTCTGGTTAATGACTTCGATAACTGGGCTTCCAGTTTCGCAAACGAGCAACGCTGTTCTTATACGTGACCGCCGTTCTCCCTTTCTTCGCCGTGAAACCTCCTCCGCCAAATCGGAATGAAGACGGAACGCTTCGAGAACTTTTATCGTTCATGCGAGAAGTTTGCCGATCGCGCTCCATTATTGTTCACGATCGTCAGAACCTCGCTGGGAGTGGCCGAAAACGTCGAGGCAGCTCCAGCGATATCAGGGTCGAAGGAAAACCACTTCTCCCCCTTGCGATCCTTAGGAATCGATCACTGGAAAATTTCGGATTTCGAGTTCACCTTCGGTCACTCGTACTCCGCTTTCTACATAACTGTTTTGTCGAAGGATATAATTAAAGTGGAGTTCTTTTATAATTTAAGGACACAGCCTGGTGAAATACTTTACATTTCTGAAATGAAAAAATGATAGTATTTGTCGAGGAGCGAGTTCTGGTTGGGGCGAATAGTTTTTTGAGACAGAGCGGAGCGGCTCCAGGGACGGGATAGCGAAATTTTTTACGGGACCAGGGGGAAGATATAATTCAGTAGAAAATCAATGGCTGGACATATCTTTCTTGCCAGCATTCGGGCAGAGCAACGCGACCCATGAGCCAGAGTGTTCTCGTATTTCTCCTCGCGTTGCAAGTGCCGGTAACTGGGTCACTATTTATGTCACCTGCAGAAACAAGAGGCAGACAACCAGCCAACATCGGCGATGTTGGCGTCTACGGTGGTCTTCTTTTTACCGTGGACGCCTTTGTGCACCCGGTGGTAGGTACGTTGTTAGTCGCGTTACACACCTTGCCTTTTACACGCACTTGGCGATCGTCGCGCCGCGGACGCGCTGGTCGCGTCGTCGTTCTAACGATTTAATGGGATCGTTTCCGTCCGTCGGACGCTCCTCGATTAAACGAGCCGGCTCATTAAACGAGCGGATATTTCGAAAGTATGTGTTTTCGCTGGCTCGAATACCGGATCTCGTTTTCATAAATACTCCAAGTTCCGTGTAATGCAACGCTTGAATTAGCGGGGAGAATAATTGAGCGATGGTATTCGAAACTCTGTCCCGATCATTTGATATGGAAGCCAAACAATCTTGTGCTAATAAGGATTCGCTTTTCCGTCCAGGCACAGTAATTGCTCGACTAATATTAAATTACGGTGAACGGTGTTTCGTTGTTTTCCCGTCGGCGCGGGCGCGCGGCGATCTCCAGAGTCCGAGAGGATCTGGCTGCGTTATTTCCAAAAATATTCCACCCGAATGCGAATAGGTGTACAGATTATTAATGTACCGCGGGATTTCCGGAGAATACGATGTTTGTCCGGATGTCGGCGTGAACGTTGCGCGTCGCGTACCTACCGAAAATTCGTCAGAGTCGAAGGAAGAGAGGGGAGAGCATTACAACGCGGCTTTGGCGGCGATCCACTAAAAATCCGCAAACCAGCCAGGAGGGAATTTATATTTACGAATGTCGGCCGCTCGAAGGGAAATTACACGCAAAGGGAATCGCGGCGGAAGTGAAACCCAATCGACCAGCAGCGAAATCCCGGAATTGGATCCCCAGAACTCGCCGGAGTCAATTTACCTAGCCGGTTTCACGCGAAACTGAACGTCCCTCCGCAACGTAATCTACGTTGCCTTCCGTACCTCCGTCCGCGAGCGAGCACGGGCAAGAGCACGACCGCGCATGTGTGTAGATTATTAAGTATAAGAGGCTTTTCGCTGGTAATTAAGTCCGTCATACTCCGCTCCGCAGTCAGCGCAAATGAGAATATAATATGACGCGTTTCGTATGCTTTGCTCTTTGGAATTAAAATCGGATCACCCGACCTGGCAGCCATACTACTCTTTGTCCCTCTATCAAGCCGACCTGCAGCAAGATTACTTTCACGTATCAACTCCTTGCCGTTTATAGCTTTTGACAATTAGTATAATGAATAGTGGACACTCGGTAACAATTTTTCCGCGCATCCTCTTCGCGCTAAGCGACGCCAAGGGGATAAACTCGTTTCCAGGATTGCAAGCGTGCGGGATGCACTTTCTCTATTATGTAAAGATGGGGTAGATAAAAGATCAATCTAGACCGCAATCGCCCTCAAAAATCCGATTTTTACTTTTACGAGGCGTAACTTACAATATTCGGAAGCATGAAGCTGGTATGTAGCTATTTTCGCCTCATAAACGTAACCTTTTGAGGGCGACTGCGGCCTAGATTGATCTTTTGTATTATCGAGAAATGAGAACGCGCATTCTGCATCCTTGCAATCCTGGAAACGAGACTGCCCCCCTTAACAGAATCATTCTACGCTCTCCGGTTGAGCGACGACGCGCCGGGAATTTGTAGATACTAAGAAGCTAATTCGGGAGACAGAGTACCGACATAATACGTTCGTTCGGGCCTTCCGATAATAGTGCCACGCCGCGCATTGCGTCGCGTAGCTTGCGTATTAACTGTCACGTCTCGAAAACCGTGATCGTAATGTAGACAGCGTAGAGAGAGAGAGAGAGAGAGAGGAGAGAGTAGTCGGACTTTTGTGACAGGGACACATTGCCGCCGAGCTTTATCGTTCCCGAACTAGCTTTTCATGGGCAGTAACGGGAAACATTCGACGTCGTCTTTACTAGTGTGCAACCAATGGCGAACTTCTGCCTAGGTCTCAGTCAATAATCATATTTCCTTCCTGCGCCGTTTATCGTCTATGAAACTGCTCTGTTTTAGAAGACTACTCTCTTATAAATATAACTCATTCCTTCCCGGCCATCGCCCGTTCCCTAATTCCCTCGTTCTACCGAACCAACAATTCTACTCCTTCGTTCGATCGAACACGGTGTGGTACATTTTCATCAACGAAACGGAAGCTGAAATCGCAGCAGACATTCATTTTTACACTCGGATAGAGGATTCTACGTTGTATACAAGTTGGAAAAACGCGGGGATCGTTGCGCTATCGCTTTGAACATTTTCCGAAATATCCATTTCGTTCCGAACCGGACGGACATTTTAATGTAGCAAATAAATTTCTGTAGAATTCCAGTTTTTGAAAAGCAATCCGTGAAAATTTATGCTTGCCGCGACGCGGTCGGTACAATGATTATGAAAGCGCGATTGAAAATCGTAGCTCTTCGTGCGATTTCGAGGATTTTTGTATTGAGGAGCGGAGGGCTCTCGAAAAGTCTTGCGAAAGACGCAACGATGAATCGACACTCGCAAAAGTGTCAAGAATGGTCGATGGATCAGAGCTGGATTACATCGGAAATGTCGGTCCCGGCCAATTTGTTTCAACGGTGTATGCGCGGTCGTTAAGCCGATTAATGCAATCACGCGTCAGGATGCTCGTATTTCGATCAATGGTGAACATCGTTCGTTCCGTATAATACCTGCATTATCAGTCATTAAGCGGCGTGCCTGTGACGATTTTCCAGCAGGCCAGGCAGACGGGCATACCGGGTTTGCCGGACTGGACTGGGCAGGCCACACAGCCCCTGTCACGTCGTTTTATTCATTTTCGTCGCCGCGTTGCTGGCCAGGATACATATTTTATATCTGCCGGCCGGGCCCCGTCCCGAAATCCATTCTGAAAAGTTCTCTCGTCAATGTTTAATCCATTGAGAGGTGGAACACCAGTGCAAGCGTATTATGGTGACGGACGAATGGAAGGACACTTTTACGCGGTTCCAATTTTGCCGGGTCGCGCAAATGGCGTGCCTGCGATTTTCAGTTGTGACGGCCGCCACCACACAGCAACACACCATAGTACATACCTACCGGCCTCTGCGTGAAAAATAATTGAACGGTCAAAACGCTTCCAGAAAAGTCTACAACACCCTCCCTTCGTTTCCCACCCCTCTTGCTCTTTGTGCCTTCGATTGGTTGACGGATCCCTTAATAATTCCGGCCCTTCCCCCGGCAAACCATTGTTACAACCATTTTAATAGCGCGCCGCTTGTCACGAGAACGCGCGACCCTTGTTAAAAATATCTCCGGACATTTCGGAACGTCCACCTCGCTGCTTTCCGTGCGAAAGCCGATTTCGAATTTTTCGAGGTTCAAGGTCGTCTGCAATACAGAGCGTTTCATAATTTATGGTACAGATTGGGTCAGTTAGATTCCATGGTTGGAAATAAGATGAAAATCAAATATATCAACATATTTGAGGGAGGCTTCGTTTTCGAGAAAATTCAATATAAATATCAGTCTAGCACACGCGTCCTTGGTAAATAACCGATGTTACGGATTTCACTGCAGACCGCTGCAAAATTCCGTATCTTAAAAAATATAAGTGGTATGAAAAATGTATGTATATACAGTGAACCACAAAAGTATTCGAACGCCCTTTAAAACAGGATAACTTTTTCAATTAGAAGCATTGGTTTATGAAATGATGTGCATCTACGTTAGTTATACACATACTGAAAATTTCATCAAATTTATGTATAACAAACATAGATCTACGAAACATGTATTTTAAATTTTCATTAAGGGCCCAAATAAAAGAGTTTTTGAAAATGCCTTTATTACTTTTGCATGTAACCTTGTAAGTTATAATTTTTGGACAATCAAACATCTGCACATCATTTCATAAACCAATGGTTCTAATTGATTGACAATTATAGAAAAGTTATCCTGTTTTAAAGGGTGTTCGAAAGACGAAACTGCTGTCGCAAGAGTTCCTTCCGATTTCTCGATTAGGATACGAGCGGTTCGAAATAATAAGCGGGTCATATTGATATTATCGGTTCGCCTTGCGTTTCCCGTAACAGTCTTGATCGTAAACGCAAAGTTTCGCCGATATCGGGGAGCCGGTTCGAAGCACCGTTACTTCTGAGAACTCATTACCGATGAATAGCCACTAATTTCTGCCTGGAAATTCTTGTTGCGTAATTTAGTAAACCGAGGCAGAGTGGCTGACAATCATTTAGCCTCGCAAGCCCTCTTACGTGAGCAGTTGCTAGCGTCCCACGATCATAGGAATTTCTATATTGATTCCTTCCTCCGATTCCACGGCTCCTGGCATGTCCGCGGCGACTATCGAACGTCTTTGTCGCCTAATATCGCGACACGATGCACGATCCCGCCGAACCAACATGCAATATTGTATTCAAAGCTTCACACTCATAACCTGCTCCAGAAAATCTACAGAAAATTAGAAGAATGATGTTCATCAACCCAAAAAATTGTAAACTACGATTTGATTTCTCGTCGAAGATCACGCGAAGGTCAACGCGTTGCACATTGTCAAATTAATTTTTTTATGAGCTGTAGAGCTGTTGTGATAAAAATATATGCAGCCCCATTTAAAAAAAACTTCCCCGTATACGAAGCATTTGGAATGCTTAATGAAAGAAAATAATTGGATCAAATCGGCAGTCTAGATCGAACCGATACGAAATCTGAATCCTAATTGAGACCTATCTAGGTGGTCAATTATGTAGTCGGGGCGTTAAAATGACTTTGTATCGAGGAGAATGCGAATGGAATATTGAACGACGTGCGAGTTTTAGGGGCTCGTTAGGCGTTGCATATTTAGAGGCACAATGCGCAAGTTTTCATCGAGACGGCGAACTGCTCCGATCCATGAATGTTCTATGCCAAGTAAGTCGAGTTACGCGCAATTTGGAACAATTTCAGGTTTAGTGGTTTCTGCTATTTGCGCGGGAAATTGTGCCTGCTGATGTCACATCCGTTAACTCTCCTCTCCATGGAACATCCAATTGTTCAGCCACCGACGACTGGTCGATTTTGGATAATGTACTCCTCGCGAGGACACGGGAGGGAGGAATTCGTTTTTCGACGTTAGTTAGACCGTAAAAAGCGTTTATCGGAACCAGTCGGCCCATCTATAGAGAGAAAGAGAGAAAGGGTACAGTACACTACACGATTTATTCGAGAATAACCGAGTGTAACACGGACTGTTCCCGATGCTGCTTTCCTTTCAGCAACGTCTGCCGAGTAGCCGGCGTGCGCGACGTCGCCGAGAGGGATAACAAATCGCTCCATTAACGATGAAATATCGTCCCGGGAGCAGAGTTTTATGCAACGAATTCGCGGGACGCATATATCGCGATGCATTAATAGCAATCTCGTTGCATTCATATCCAGCTGACGTAATGGGACGTATGGCGGAGATGCGAGGGAGGAAACGTGTCCTGGAATAGGGAGAGAGAAAGAGAGAGAGAGAGAGTAACTGAGAGGCCTGGTGAAAAGTGCTAGAGCGAGAGAGAGAATCAGAGATCGAGAGAGAGAACCAGAGAGAGGGCTAGAGGACGACGAGAGTAACCGAGGGAAAGGGACCGACAGAGAATTCAATTCCATGGTCGATTATGCAACCAGTCTGCCGGATTACTGCCGGTACACGCTTCCGTTTTGCGCCGATGAAGGGATTACTCTGCGTATATCCTGCGTGGATGTCTTCATATGCGAACGTTCACTGTTCATGGAACGTAATCTTCCAGCAATTAAACGTTCGAAGATGACACCGAATTTCCCGAACGGCTAAGAAAACTATCAGAAATTAATTAGTCACCTCTGTACAATTATAGACTCGGATATTCGCATGGAGATTGAAACCGTGGGAGCCACCCCGTACATTGTAACAGCTGACGATTCATATTACCAGTCGTAATGAAATGCATTTTATCAGGAATTAATGCAAGCAAGATTAACGGCGGCTCTATTTGCGGGAACGTTTAATATTATTTATTCGGTTAGATCACGAGAACGAGACTGATACTGTCGTGAATGCATTCCCTCAGTAGCGCGGTTCGGATCGTCTTAATATCGCGGTCGGTTTTCCTAGAAAAGAGAATGATCTGAGCTATTCGGAGGACCAGTATGATGGTCGCCAGTGCTGGAATCCCGTTTAGAACCATATTAACCTTTCGTTCCAACTACTCATCTAGACCGAACAATATTTTCGAAATACATACTCGGATATCATCATTCTCTCCGTTGGACTTGTTATCGTCTCGAGTTTCCTCTCGATGATTAAATTATACCCTGGGCCAATTAATCGCGCTACGCGAGCCGCTTTCGGAACACGGTTCTCGCGGTGTTGTCGGGCCCGGGAACGCCGTTAAAATATATGGGGCGTAATTTTTCCGTTTAAACGGAATTTCGGCATAATCAAATCCCGAATCTAGCGTAACAATCCTCTTGTACGGGAAAGTTCAGCGAGGTAACATAATTCGCCGTCGGCACAGTATCGTTAAACCTCCCCAGAGTGCGGTGGAGGGATGCGGGCACGATTTTGCATTCGTACATTACGTTATGCCGCGGGCGTTTCCGCGCGAGGAGAGGAACAGAGAAAAAATTAGATTCATTCGTAGCGGCGAATGGAATCCGACCGTCGAAATGGCGTGCTTTATCGCATACCCGAAAATTTATTGCCGTGAAATAGCTCCGCGGGATATCTCTATCGGCCGGGCCCGTAGAAAATACAGGATTAACAGTTATTATTGTGACCAACCGATCGGCCGGTACCAGAGATTTTTACCGAGAGATATGTTGCACTCCATGAATTAGTATTTTATTTAGAAGATACAACGGAACTTACAATTAGTCGGAAACACGCCGAAAAGACGGTCGAACGAAATGTGTATGTACTTGGGGGAACAACAGATATCTATCCGCCATCTCTGACGATCGATCGCGTTATTATAGTATAGGTCAAGCCACCGAAACCATAGTTCTCTCGGTTACTTCGGCGACTTGTCAAATATCCTTTGATCTGGATGTATCCGATGAATGTTCTTGATTAATTTGCAGAATCGCTGACAGAAATTCGAATTTTTATAGATTCATTTTCGAACACGAGAGTCACATGGAAATTAATTTCCTCGGTAAACATTTATTAGGTTTCGAACGAAATGACGGTATAAAATTTCATTTTAATGCTCGCCGTTCTGTATTCGGCTCAATTTGGCACAAAACGGATATTGAATTTTCACTAATTCTTTGCGCTGATCAGTTTTAAACAAATTTGATACGGCTGATACGATTCCCGTTAATATACTTCTCCATTTGCTGGCGAAGTCCCGTAAAATATTACAAAAAATTGATGCACATTGTTGAATCTTGTATTTTATCGTATTTTATTTTGCACGGTGTTGCATGTTTTTTGAGTTACTATTACAGCCGACTCATACACGCGTGATGATGTTTTATCAATTATCACGGGGAGTCGCGGCCCGGGTTTTGTTAACGATTTCGAAATGCTTTTCGAAAATATTCGAGAAATTTCTTGCCGGTTTTCCTTCGCGGGATCTTCCTGAATAAATAATTCGCGTCACGAAGGGAATTACAAGTACATTATTTTTACCATAATTTGATGGGAAGTTCCTTCCATAAATATTATTCTTCCCCGTGACATCTACATAATCCCGAGAAAAATTCATCGCGGCGGAGCGGTAAAAACTTATTTGCAAGAAAACTCTTTATCTCTAACGAACTCTCCTCCCCGGGAAAAGTTGCGTCGCGCACGCTTAAATTTCCCACCGCCGCGAGACGCGACCCGACTTTAATTTGACAATAGTTGCATCGATAAATCGTCCGAGGTGTCACCCAACTTCTGAACACCGGAATCGCCGAACCACTCAAAATTTATGAAGCTGCGTTTACCAGAAGTTACCCGCAACTTTGATTGCAACGTCTCGACGAATACAAACGGTACAATTAACACTTTACCCACCGGCGTAAATTTTTCCCGCAACGATAATCATTTCGTTCGTAAACCTGCAATCTTATCTCGAGTAACCTGATCGTTTCTTTTACTGTTCCTGAAAAGATTATGCAACCTTTTCTAAGCTGTGTCTTTAAGTTGTGTGCCAACTCTATCTTCCCCTTCTACGACACTACTTTTGCTGCACAGTGGCATAATCATTATAATGACAATACTGTACTTTTTTTTACTAAAAATATTGAATTTGTATATATATTGAAATATGTTAAAATAAAATCGAATTTCTTTATTCAGGCGATGAACTTTAATCAATAGAATATTTTCTCATTTATTCTTTTTGGCAAAAGATCATCACACAAAAGGGAGAATATCTTATTCTTTAAAATTCATTGCTAGGATAAAAAAATTGAGCTCTGGTTCACCTTAAAATACCGAAATTACTTTCTTGCCAGCCCAATACAACCTATAAAATATAATAATATATAATATATATCATATATATTGTATATGCATATATTATACGATTGGTCTTTAACTTTTTTATAATTAACCAACGACCTGATTTTTTATAATCAATTAAAAGCATTGGTTTACGAAATGATATGAAAAAAAAGATTTTCCAAAAATTATAATTGCATTTTAAAAAATTTTTTTATTTGGGCCCTTAATGTTAGAAAATTTAAAATATATGTTTTGTAGATCTATGTTAGTTACACACATGCTGAAAATTTCATCGAAATTGGTTGACGCAGGAGAAAACGACACGCATCGAAAGATGTACGATTCTGTGGATTCAATAAAACTACGATTTTCACCATTTTTAACCGCTTGTAGCTCGTGTGTATGTTAATCGATTTCGATGAAATTTTCAGTATGTGTATAACTAACATAGATCTACAAAACAAATATTTTAAATTTTCATGGAGGATCCAAATAAAAAAGTTTTAAAAAATGCCTTTTTTATTTTTGCATGTAACCCTGTAAATTATAATTCTTGGAAAATCTTTTCTGCATATCCTTTCGTAAACCAATGCTTCTAATTGATTCTAAAAAATCAGGTCGTTTGGTACAATTATAAAAAAGTTATTAGTTTTTAAAAGGTGTACGAACACTTTGTACACCCATTGTGTATGCATAAGAAAGAGCGCTATAATACACGTAATATTTATATAACCCAACTTTTTGCTAATAAAAAATAGAAATTCAACGAGCACGGGATTTCTAAGTCGCCTGAAAAATCGCAAGAGGTCATAGAACAAAATGTCATAAAACTCATTGTAAATAAAAAATGGTCTCAATGGCGTTCATTTTCCTTTGAAGAAACGAAATGACTTTCCGAACGCCCTAATAAACTCGCTGCGCATGCGCGAGAAAACTTCATCACGTGACGCGTCCATCTCCGTCGTGCAACTGTGTCAGTGTCCGGTTCCGGCAGGGAGATCTCCCCTCATTTGTTGACGAAGTGTTAATATTAATATACGTTTCATGTGACACCAAGAAAATGTGCAACACACTTACCTTACACCATAACAATAACCTAACTCGGAGGCAGGCAGGGACGCCGACAATGCCGGTGAGTACACGAATGACATTGCGATAATATTGCCAGAGTGTTGTTGTTGCGAGAACTACGTTCTATCGACGGTTAGGTCGACACTCTTCGTTTCGTTTCTGTTGTTGCCGGCGTGTCTTATCTTCGATCGCGTGCAACTTGCGAACGTGGTCTTGAGAGAGAGAATTCGAGTCAATGTTCTTCGAATATCTACCAGAATGTCTCACAGACATTTTCCACTTAAACTACATGCTTCTACCAGTTAGTAAATTGAATGGATTGTGCTACATCGGTAGCGCTGCAATCGATTTTCGCCGGTGAATCGTTTATTAACAGAAAATGGCGGCTATCCACCGTTGAAAAATCCGGTTCGCTCGTCAGTTTGCAGTGTGCTCGCGTAATCTATGATGTTTTTAACGATGTTAACCTGAGTGGCGAGCTCTCGCGCGCACGCATCCACGTTAATTCGATATTCCGTGTGTGGTCGGCTAAAGTGTCAGTGTCGGATACGGTCGGCGTCACCTGTTGCTGGCAATTAACGAATGCGTCGCGACCTGACGCCGGCTTTATGAAAAGTAAACGCGATCTTTTGCTCGGTGATCAAGAGTCGACCGAGACTCCGCCATCTTTCGCTCCGACGAACGGTCCTGACAAGAGATACACCAACGAAACGCGTTCGGTGATCATTTTCTTATTTATTTTGGTTGGAAACTCGACTTGTTCCACAACGTAGTACGATTTTTCTTCATTGCAGATCCACAAAGGTTAAAATACGTCTAGAAAAATTGCAAATTGATATACATCCGCAGTCTATTAACCCTTTGCACTCGAAGCAATTTTAATTCCAATATCAAAATATTTGTTTCAACCCAGATCAGTTTTGTTCTATGTAATCTTTTTTACACTGTGCACATCAAATTGAACCAGTTTTCTTATATAACAGTTGAGCTTTTTACAATTTATGGAACACAGACAAATTTAATAATGTTAAAACTGTTTTGAACAGTGGTATGGCAATTTCTAGTGGCGCCTCAGAGTCGCCATTCGAGTGCAAAGGGTTAATAAGCCAAGGATTAATTTCGTCCAATGTCTTGGTCTTTCGGTTAGCCTGCATAAAGCTAATCTTTACAATTGCGGAACAGCCTCTAAACTCTCGAACAAATATTCAGAACCGGCAATTTCGCATCTGCTTTTCATTTCCCGTGTTTTATAATGCGCCATGCTCGATGCACAGAGCTCGGCGTTCTATCGGAACTGTATTGAAACAGCGTTGCACGATTCCACGGAACTCTATTGATCTCGCGCAGTCTAGTTTAACGTACAACTTTCCGCGCAAACAAAATAATCGCGGAACGTTGCAATGAACGGTTGATAGCGTGCGCCCCCGCGCGATCATGAACGCTGTCTAATTGTAAGAGCCTAGCCGGTCTCTCGCGATATCTAATCTCGTCCTCAGTTTATTGGAGATTGCATTCCTCTGCGAGCGTCTGAATCGAACTGTTCTTGGAGCTTGGACATGGGTGGTAATAAATGCACACTGGTGTACTTTGAAAATAAAAACCCTCGAAATCTTGTTATTGTATTCACTTGTAGTTATGTATCCCAACAAAAACATCCTGTAAACAGGAGCCAAGATCCTATGGCCGTATAAAGTTGTGAGATAAAAAAGCGTTTGTAAAAATTAGTTTAAAAGAACACTATTTAATTTTTAAAGAGTTACATGGAGGGCTAAACTATTCAAACTTGGCCGCTACCTAATACCCTTTATTAAAAAGTAACGGCCAAGTTTGAATAATTTAGCCCTCCATGTAACTCTTTAAAAATTAAATAGCGTTCTTTTAAACTAATTTTCACAAACGCTATTTTTCAGTATTGCAAGAGATATTTCTAAGCTAACGAACTTGACCGTATTTTGTTTGATCTCACAACTTTGTACGGCCATAGGAGCTTGGCTACTGTTTACAGGATGTTTCTGTTGAGATTTCATCAATTTTTATTGAAATTTCATCAATTATCAATTATCAAAATCCATATTTACTGCATCGAAGATTAACACTGTATAAAATAAAGAAAAAGAAGATTAACACTGTGCCGGCGACGCTCGGATCCGTTTGCCCCCCCCCCCCTCCCCGCCGCTATAGACGATGCTCGGTGCAGTTTCTTTTGTTTACGTTAGAGCGATTGTTTTTTTTTCATCAGTATTTGTTGCGACTTCGAAGCTAATAAAACATATACTTATGTATGTTATGCTGCTATGTTCAATCCTACGTACCTATTTCGTAATGTTTTTTTCAATACAACCCCTTTAAGGTGTAAAATTTCAAACTTTGATAATTATTCCTTTGAGTGTTTGTCATGGTAGATCTATGTAAGAAATTTCAAGCTTGTAGGTCAATGGGAAGTACCCAAAAGGTTTTGTTGATCTGTCAGTCAGTCGGTCAGTGACAAAAGCGATTTTTGAGGTCCTATATCTAGTAGGAACCTACTAATGTTAAAAGATTAATGTTTTGTTAATATTGAGACATGATAGCACACACACACACATTTAACAGGTGTACGAAATTACATCTCTACATCTGTTTCCAGTGCCGAGTTATAAGCCTCTAAAAAACGGCTAAGTTGTTTCGTGTAACATGTTGATAATCCAACACTTCGACGCTAGACTCGCGCGATACCGATTCGTTTCGTATCGGTTCGACAAGCCTGTTTTTTGGTCGTTTCGCGTATTTGGTAAGACCGATGGCGCGTTACGCGATTCGTTGCGTGGTCGAGCCTACCGGGCAGCAAACGCACCATTGCGCATTGGTTCGTTCTAATCGTGACTGATTCGCCCGAATCCTCGTCCGTTGACGCGCCCGGGCTTGTCAACCGCGGGAAATTTAATAATAGAGAGCCCGGTCGCGTCGCATCGCCGTAAATGCGAAAGCAAATGAATCCATGGAAATGTTCCATTTACGGTACTCCTCGAAGCCGGCAGTAAACCGAGTGCCGGGAATGACACCTATTTTATTCCCGGCGGAGTAACTTTCTTTGTAGCCGGATAAAAAACACGATGGCTTTGAGGGTTTATAAGAAAAGCGGAACGGTTATGACTTGTTGCGCGCGCTCGCTCGCTCGTTGCAGGGGCGACGGTGAAAAGCAAGAAAAAGTAATCGAATCTGCGAGTGAAGTTTATAAATGGACTACAGCCGCCGTTTATATACACCTCTCGTCATCGACGTTGCATTATTTATTCCTGAGCGGCGCTCGTTATCGGCCCGGCAGAACCAGAAATTATTTGTCCCGCGTCCACGGTCCGTGTCGATATTTTTATCGACTCTATTTCAATCGCAGTGTTTCGACAATTTCGGTCTAGTCGAATTTTAAATGTTCCGGTGGCACGAAAAATGCGCAGACCGTCTATTATTAAAGGACCGCGAGGCGGCAGGTTTTCAATTTCCTGGGGAATATTTATGAGGTCCGGTGCAAAGATACGGGAACAAGAGACGCGTCTAACATAGTCACACCCAGTCTATTATTAAGCTCTTTGTACGACGCGAATGCAAGGATTGCAGCGAGTCTAATCGCTCTTTGTGAAGATCACGAGACCTCCACGGTGGACAATGCGCGTCGAGTATAAGAATTCCGGTAGCTGTTCGCGGGAGAAGAAACGCCGAATTTTGATCACGGCGGATGCTGGATATTTTTCCAGGTCGAAACGGCCACGAAATTAACAATGTCGCGCGGGGACCCGTCATGATGTTTTTATTAAGACCCCGTATAATGCGAGCTAGCTTGTAGGCGGGATCGTAAATAACATATTATGCCGCGAGCATAAGATCGTATTGCTCGTGTCGTTTGCTTCCTCGCGGTGCGGTGCGGTGCGGCGCGGGTCGTCGCATTCTCGACAATAAGTTGGATTGTCGTGGTGCATTATGGAACGCCCGAAGTGTCGCTTTCGTTGGCAGTTTGCCGCGCATTCCTGCTCTGCCCGCATCGATGTTGTTTTTCCCGGAGTCTCTTTATTTTATAGTGTATTTTTGCCCGAAAAAGTTCCGCGCAACTAACACTGGAAAGTACTTTATTCATTTCAAAGTACGTTCCATTAGGGTCCCATGGAAGTCACCGACACGGTTTTTACCGACAACATTTCGCCGACTCCAGATTTGACCGACAATTACTTTGGCCGACAACGAATTTGACCGATAACGAATTTTATCCACAACGATTTGAGACGACCACAGTAATGTTTAGTCAATATTGAGACATGATAGTATTTAACAAGTGTACGAAATTACATCTCTCCATCTGCCTCCAATGCCGAGTTATAGGCCTCTAAAAAATGGCTAAGTTGTTTCGTGTAAAAAGAGGTACTGCGAGAACTTTTATCATACAGTATTATACTGTGGTCGTCTCAAGTCGTTATGGATAAAATTCGTCGTCGGTGAAAATCGTTTTCGGTTAAAGGCGTTGTCGGCCAAAGTTATTGTCGGTGAAATCCTGTCGGGAATATTTGTGTCGGTGATTTCCATGGGACCCGTCCCATTAATACGTTAAAGCTCGATTTGCTCCGGTCTCGCGAACTCGCCAACTTATTAGCGTCGAGCCTGCCCTTTTCCTTCTTTGGGATCGATAAATTTAGGTTTACGAGGCGAACGTGATTTCTTTGCTGTTTCCGAGATTAGGACTCGTCCCGTCTCGCCTCGTCCCGTCGATTACCATTTATTGCCAAGGTAGCTGGGAACTCTTTGCTCGTCGTTATCTTGGGGGGGGGGTCTTTCTCGAACCCCTTCCCCGAGGAGAAACGCGGATTATCGCGGAACGTGTTGCAAATCGAATAATGCAACAACCCGTTCCGACGCGAGCGAAATCTCGTCCCGATTAACGTTTCCATCGCGTCACGGAAACTAATACCTCGGCAAATTGACAATACCGATTCTGGATCCTGCCGTGACGCGCCCCTTCTAGTTTCCATGTAATCTTTCAACCGGGAAAGATGTCGGTCTGCCTTATTTCCGCGAGCGCGGTTCATTCCCGGGATATCGACGAGCGTGGAAATGGCGTAGCGGTCTGTACCAAGGTTTCAATACGAGAAAGAAAATGAACGCGTAATTAATTCAGTAGATACGAATCGATTGCAGGGGCTTGGTTCGCTATACCCGGTGAACCATGAAGACACGTGAGAAGGGTTCGATACCTAGAGCACCCCGTTCCATTCCCCTTCCCCATCGCTCCCGTTACCACTCGCTTTTCTAATTACCAGAGATTACCTAACCCAGACCGTCTAATCGACCGAACCTCGTTACTTATGAATGTATTCGTGCCGCTCGATGCATTTCTTTCGGTTCTCGTGGAATTTAAAGATCTTCCACGGAAAGTTCATCCTTTAACAGTTTGAGAGAAATGCTCGTTTATCATTCCAGTCCTCAAATAGTATATAAAAGTATGTAAAGATTATTTTATACGTTTCCGAATTGAATATCGCCGTTCTGTTTGTTTGGTTTCCGCGTTTCGGTGCAAAGGGCAATACGATGGGCGAATAAATTGGTATCGGTGCAGGCTGAGATCGAGCCGGTGGGGGACCGGTGGATTCGACCGATAAGCCTCTATGATCGGGCAAATACATGATAAAAATGAAGCGGATTAACGGTCTCGTTAGTTTGTACGACGTCATAGAGTTGAATGCTTACGAGGAGCCAGAGATGTTGGCCGGTGCACCGCCTCGACGATATCGTGATTTACAGTAACGGTAACTGCACGAATGCCGACACAATGCCCACCATATTGAATCGCAATATTCGAAAATGACGTCTTCGAGTAACGGCGGCGCACAGCTTTCGGCGAGAGCAGTTTTCCTCGACGCAGCTCGTGCAAGATAACCGAGCAATTAATTTCTTTTTCGAGAATGTAATCGCGCGAGCCCAGAGATTTTTCCTGTTGAATTTCAGTCCGGACCTCCTGTTCTCTTTTC
The DNA here is from genome assembly GCA_028455765.1 of Lasioglossum oenotherae. Taxonomy (NCBI): domain Eukaryota; kingdom Metazoa; phylum Arthropoda; class Insecta; order Hymenoptera; family Halictidae; genus Lasioglossum; species Lasioglossum oenotherae. Next base: position 4,074,046 of record CM052287.1, on the reverse strand, counting down.
CGCGGTGGATGCGAGAAGGCTTTCATCCTCGCTGCCCTTAACGACCGAGATCGCGTAATCAACTTTCCATGCCGCGATATTGTTTGTTAATCATTCAGTATTTAAAAGTTGCCCGTTTTACGCTTCGCAGTGACGCGACGAACTTCCCGGCCGAGTAAACTTTTCACTCAGTTTTTTAAGAGCACGGTCTAGCGAAGTTTTAATTAACATCGTAACGATTGCGAGATGGCGGCAGGTGGGAGAACAATGTATTTGTTCCGTGAAAAATTTTTCGTCAGCCCTTCAACCAAAGCCCCTTCGTTTCTTTCGGAGATCGTCAAGTAGACGATCTCTCTCGCGGCATCATTCGAAACGGCTTGCGATGGGAACATCTGTGGGAACGCGATACGCTCGTATTAATTTTGACGGAATTGGAACGGAAACCACATCGATCTGGCTCAATCGATGTGCATACGCTGTGCACCCTGTCTGACATATATTGCTGATTCGTTGGAAGTCATCAGTACAATGGGACCCTATCTACCCTTATGTCAATGACCATGCACCTGGATATCCACTGTCAATTTCTTTTCAAAACTACTTCAACATTTCTGTTGAATTCATTTACATTTGCGGCATAAAAGTGTACGCATTAAAACTATAAATTGCCACGTCACTGAATGTTGCAGAAAATTTTGGTTATTGGCGTACACGTTCTGAATAATTTCACTATCAAAATACTATAAAAACACCATGAGCTGCATAAACGTCCCGGACCATTAAATTGTACGAACAATTTTAATTGAAATCTCGTCAAAGAATCATAAAGGTTTTACGTGATCGATGGCTATTCTATATTAATTTCCGATCGCTCTTCTCGAATTAGGTTAGGGAAAAGTGTTGCTCGGCGCTCGCGTGACGATCCGCTTGCTCGTTTCAACGGGGAACGTGGCTCGAGCGTTTAGGCGAGTTTTGATATGCGGCCGCGGAGCTGGCGATGAGCGAAAGCTACGATAATTGCCAGTAGGAGAGCAGATAGTCGGGAATACGCAGGGTTGCGAATCCAGATAGACGCGATCCGCTTGAAAATTTCCGCGCTCTCCTCGCTTAAAAAGCCAGACATTGAAATTCGGGTGAAACGGATGAAACGATGAAATTTCATACGCGATAGGTGGGTATATAGTTTTGAAACAAAAGTGGGGGGATAATACACGATTCGTTCGCACCGCCGCGCCGTGTTGCAAAAGGAGACGGACAAAGACTCGCGCCCGTAACTTTGTCCAAATAGTCGTATTTTTCGCCGGTGTTCATAAATTTGAATAAATCGCTGGGGCTTTTTATTCAGCGCGCGTCACTGTAGGAGCCTTTCGAAATTCGCCAGGAATTTCCTAGCGACTTGAGCGACACGACCAACGAGAGTAACAGTTACGTCATTGTCGTCACTGGTAAAAGCAGCGGAGAGAGCGGAAAAGGGAGAAAATTTATTTTCGTACCTTTTGAATAACACTTCCAGAGGCAGCGCCCCCGGCTGGATTCCACCTTTTGATTGGCGCTTTTAATTTTCCATTCATCCGGATGTAGCCAAGCCCGCGGGCTGCCAGCCGACGTTTGACGTGCAAATCTCGACTTGCTATCGTACCAGGTAACTCGACCGCTTAATAAAATTCGAAAAAATCTTGAGTGTTCCGTCTACCTCGTTTCCGTTCCCTCTACCTTCCTCTTTCTCTCTCTCTCTCTCTCTCTCTCTCTCTCTCTCTCTCTCTCTCTCTTCTCTCGTTGAAACACGGCCATCATCGCACCTCGCGCTCGATACTCCAGTCGAATTTGTCTTGCACCGAAATCATTCTTCCCGACACTGCCGCGGAAAAAAACATTCAACATTGTTTTAGGACAAGTCGCTTTCAAAACTGTGTGCGCAGTTTGTGTTTTTGAACGCAGCCACAAAAGCCAGTTGTAAAAAAGGGAAATATAAAATGAAAACCATTTCAAAGGGTGTATTCGGACCATTTTGATCCTAAACCGGTGGGTGGCTCGAAATATTTAGTAGAAAAACGTTGGATCAATTCGACCATCATAGCGCGGGCCTAGCGATGGGTGTAACTTTCGTACGCATACGTGAATATCAAACAATTCGACGGGCGAGCCTTTGTTTCGTTAGTTTTCGATACTCGCTGCGGTAAATAAAGTAAATAAATTCGTTTCGCGGGAATACCATTGAAACGGAAATTTGTTTCCGACGAAACTAGTTGCCTCGATGCATATTTTATAGGAGGCAATTATGTTCGTACGGTAGGGAGACGTCGCGCTGGGAATGTCGCGTTTGCAACGATTTTCTGCAGCAATAGTGAAAATCGTATGGAAAATGAGAGAGAGAGAGAGAGAGAGAGAGGGAGAGAGAGACCGTAGGAAACTATCGCGGAATGATGGATGCGTTTCGAACGCGGCAGGTCCCATCGCTAGACACGGGGTGCACGATCGAGGAATTCAGTGGCGCGTTGGGGAAGGCCGGGGCATCGTGGATGTTCATTTTTCAAAATCTGCTAACGTGCCACGTAGAAAAGAGACGCGGAGAAGATTTTCCACTCGAGGCCGGATGCCATGGGTTTTTCACGGAGATGAAAATTCAAGTAGTCGAGCGGGTGGCGTCGCGGTGACGGGAACAGGTACGACGACAGGGAAAGGGGTTGTCAGGGGTACGGGGACAAGGACGAGGACGGGACGTCGACGTCTACGAGGCGTCGAGGAATACGTCGTTGGCTAATGCCACGACTTTCACGAAGCGTAGGTAATACGTATTGTGGCCGGAGTCGTGTCGTGATTTTCACCATACAGGCGCGTCGGTGTTCCCCGGGGCAGTCACGTCTTGCGCGAGATTCAATTTGCCGCCAACTCCCGCCTACCCACCCCCTTTCCCACTCGAACCCACCCTTGAACCGTTCTATATCCCCTCGTGCCCGTTGCCCCTTTATCCTTCGTTCTCCTTTTTGATCCATTCGCCAACGCAACGCCCCTTTCTTTTTCGTCGTCCACTTCTCCTCATCCTCCAAACCCCGCGCACGCCAACCACCCACATCGCCCGCACCACCCTCGCCTAATACCGTGGAGCATCGACGTATACGGTTCAACGTAAACGATCGACGAACCCCGAAGAAACTCCGGCTTCTGTGTTAGGCCGTCGCCTCGCCTCGCCTCGTGTCGTGACGGGGATTCGAGATTTCTATGGGCAAGTCAAAAATTCATCGTTATACGTCTCTTGCGGCGCATGACCGATCCCAACAACCCCCACCCGCTCTTCTTTTTCTCTCTTTCTCTTCCTCTGGAGCATCCCTGTGTGGTTGAAACACGTCAACTTTTCGAATTTATATTTTAACACGATTCGGACCATCGTGCATTCGAGAATTAAACCTTTGCACTGGAAGGCGCCAGTAAAAACGACCATAGCATTATTCAAAACAGTTTCAATACTATTAGATTCGTCTGTATTCCATGAATTGCATAAAGCTCCACCGTTGTATGAGAATACAGGTTCTGATTTTGGTTCAGGTCTTGATTTTGGAATGAAAATTGCTTCGAGTCCAAAGGAATAATGGAGTTGTACGCCCGCAAGGACTCAACTCTTCCCATTCTTCGAATCATCCGAAATCTAACTCTGTGAATTCTCGCGACCATTGAAACTTTTGCTCTTTGCATACCCGAAAGCCCTCGGTATCGAGTGGTTCCGCGCTTTCTCGTAGAATTTGGAATTCTACCTCTTTGCGTTCCCCGCTGACTTTTTCTAATTTCAAGATTTCTAGTAAGTTTTTTTTTTCATCGAATGAAAATTATTACTCCAATAACACAGGACGGATTTAAGTGGAAGTAGTTTCACGTTGGAGAAACATTTGTTCACTGGGCTGGCGCGCGACCGTCTCCTTTCTCGTTTTTCGTGGTCCATTTCATTTCTGTCGAATCCCGTCGAGTATCGATGAGCGGAGGTAAACCTGGATCGACGAACCGCGCGGAATCCCCGTCATCTGTTAGGTCGCCGTGACAAGGATCCAAGATTTCTATGGGAAAGTCAAAAATTCATCGGTACCCGCCTCGTGCGGCACGTGGCGGAATCCAGCCCAGCCAACGGTCTCCCGGGGATCCTCTCCGGAGATTCGTGACCGCTTCGCGTTTTTCCTACCGTCACAGATTTTCCATAACGGTGGAACGAGAAAACGGGGTTTCAATCTCTCTAATTTCTATTCGAACTCGCTTTCGCATTCGTAGTCGGCGCTGGAGAGAATTCACGATATAAAATTGCGCTGTTACACACTGCTGTGCAAAATTCAAGGATCGTGAAATTTTCGTTGAAAAATTACTTACGACTTAACTGCTAACAAAGCACTTTGTAAGAGTTCGAAAAAATTGTTATCTTTAATAAATGTCTCTTTTATTCAGGGAAATTTACAGAAATGATTCCGAGCGTGTGGAATCGTTGAAGAAACGATAGAGCGGGGATCGAGAAGGTCTGTAACCGAGAAGGTTCCACGAGGCCTCTCGACTCCCCTAAAACAGCGCAGTACCACTAATGGGCGAAGCATGGGTTTCCGTAACAATAAGTCGGCTCCACGCCATCTGTAAACACGGTCGACTGCGGAGCGGGCAGCGAAAAAACGTGAAATGGCACACGCAGCACACATTGCCGAGAACAACAGGGAGGGCTAAAGCGTAAGAACCACCGCGCCGAAATGGTCGGACAAGGTTGGTGCGCGAGTAGCAAGGGTCTGCGTCGGTTCAGACACGCGCTATAACCTCTCACTTTCGAAAGTTCCAGTCGACAGTTTGGTCCTGGACGAAGTGATTACGTTAAAAGCACTTTACACCTATTCCCCCCGCCGGCATTACAGTTATAGTGCAGCGCCAGTGATAAAATACAAAGTAACCCCTCCGAGCGCAAAGTGACTTCTTTGCTGACTTTTCTCGTCCATTTTTCCCTTTATTAGACTGTTCGTGCTATTTTACGCACCTTTGAGCCCTTTAATGATGTCAACGTGTTTACTCTTTGCAATCTTTCTCCTCTCTCTCTCTCTCTATTCCCTTTGCGAACTGCGAACTTGACAAACTCTCGGCTGCTTGGTTCCGCTCCGCTCCTTTACGATGTTTCAGGGCTACTTGCGGAAACGGATTACAGGAGAATCAAGCAGATCCCGGATAAATAAAACGCTTAATTAAATTCGAATTAATCGAATCGCGAGCGCCAGGAGAATGAATTTCAGCGTCGAGGCCCGGAGAACCGATTCGCCGCGACAAAAGGCTTAAAAATACATTTCGCCGCGCGATTTGTTAACTTCTTTCGGAGTCGATCTACCTTTTACCGACGCCTTTGTCTCGAATTTTGTCGATTTATTCGGTCTGGTTTGTTTTTTAGTCGGTCGCGGCGCACCGTTTTCTCCTTGCTTTTCTCTGTTGTGCTTCTCACCACTTGCGAGAGAGAGAGAGAGAGAGAGAGAGAGAGAGAGAGAGAGGGGGGGGAGGGAGGAGCGGTAGCCGAGCAGCCGGCCAACGCAAAGCGAACCTCTCTCGACTCCGGTAGTCTTTTACCAACCTTATCCTGTTAGCTCTTGCTCCTGTATTATCGCGTTCATTCAATTCCCTTTCAGCTATCGTTGCCGCTTTAATTGCAGCTATTTGTACGGCATCCCATTTTTAATTACATTCTTGACGCTACTCGTCGACATTTTTTTTCATTATCTGATTATTTCGCCGGCCGTTTAACGCTGTGTCGTTGATGGTTCGCTTCGCGGCTCCTTTGATCCTCCGTCTCATTACGATTCCTCGATTCCTGCCAAATGAAATTCTTCCGGCTCGCCCTTTGACGCTGCCTCGCCTTGCTTCGCCTTGCTGTACGGAACGCGTGCTCTTACGCGAGAGCCGGGTTATCTCGACGGCTTTTGCGAGTATCGAGTTTTGGAAAAGCAAAGGTTGGAAATCGGGCAATCGTCGGCGCGGAGGGGAAAACGCGGTCAGGAACACGGCCAGAGAACAGACCGAGAAATATCGATGAAACCTGTCCGGCATTTTTCCGGGACAGCTGCGGCAGTCGATCGGTGGGACGATCTCTCCGACGCGCGTCGATGGGGAACGTCTGTCGCGGGGGACGCGCGGGAGACCGTTCAAATCGATTCCATCGTATCTATCGCGACGTTTAAGTCCCTTCGTTAACAGAAGTGCCTTCGTGTCGGGAGCTGGGCCAGGGGATCCTAACGAATGGATTTCGTCGGTGCGATCGTTGAATTCAGCTTCCGGATTTATCGGAGTGAAAGCCCGGCCGATATTCGCGGGTTTCCATCGCGTGGCCGACACGTGTTCCAGGGACGGACATGCGAACGTTCCCGTTCCCATTTCCCCGTTCCAGTTCCCGTTCCCGCTACAGTTGCCGTTCCCGCAAATTCATTACGCGAACGGAACCATCCGTTACGGATCGTTTGATTTCGCTAACGACGTCCTATAAAGTATTCAGTGCGTGCCCGTTCAAAACGATGCTTGGCTACGTCGCCGTCCAGCCCGCGACGTCTGCGTAACGTTTAATTGCTTCTGACGAACGATGCGGCTCACGTGACCGCCGTGTTGGTCTAACACCGCGCCGTAACAGTTTTTACTGCATGCCGTACTCGACCAAACTAATGCAGCGAACGATACTCCTTCTGATATATCGTTCCGTGTGCGATCCGCAAACCGGAACCGTTTACCGTCATTATTTATGGTCATACTCATTAAAAAACTTCCACGCGGTTCGACCTCCTAACTCTTATCGGACCTCTACCCTATGCACTGCGCGACCATAGTTACTCACCTTGTCTGACCACTACCGCTGCAAACCCCTCATTCTCCCTTTCGACCTCGTTATTCCTAATTCTATTACCGTCATTACCACCCAGTTCACGTTGTTATGCATTTAGAACGTTTCCGGCCAGACTTTCACGGTAAACCATGTGGTTGGTCAACGAAACACGGTTGTATTTAAGATGACACATGTATTTAACACGGAAAAAGATTTTCACAGAACGTTCTGACTCCCAGAATGTCTTCTGACATTCGAAACAAACATACCAACGTTCACGCCATCGTCCTAATATGTTCCTAAAATCAAATCCACAGTTCAGATATGTTGAACGTGTTCACTAATAGTCCAGACAACGAAAAGTTGTAGAGGGAAATGCAAGGAACACAATTTTTAACTTTAGGTCTTTGTTTGGACTAGTTAGGAGGTAAACATACTAAAAGTCCACACTCCTAGCGATAAGACCATTCTATACAAAATTAAAACTGACAAAATGTGTCACATGATTGATTCGTTTTTCGCTAGAATCTCGCATAGTTTCCTGAAAGTTCACTAATTGTGCTGAAGACTAATTGTGCTAGTCAAATAAGGCAAAAAAAGTGAGGCAAAAATTTCTTTTTCACAATTAGTAAACTTTGAGCGCGGATATTTCGGAAACTATGCGAGATAGCGAAAAACTGAATCGAGTCAATCTTATAGCATATTTTGTCAGCTTTAATTTTGTATAGAATGGTCTTATCGCTAGGACACATACTTTCCGAGATATAAGCGAAACTCGAAGTCCCAAAGTTAAAAATTGTGTTCCTTCCATTTCCCTCCACACCCCCTCATGAGCATTCATTGACTGGACTATAAATAATTGTACAGGTTCGAGTTAATTCAAGAGTGAAAAATATTTTGAACCTCTTTTCCAAGAAATTTGTCAAGAATAGAGGTTCATAATTGCGCGACACTTTCCAAGAGATAAAGAAGAAACTTTGTAAATTTGGGGAAGACTTCAGACGCGGAGTACACTGATTTACACTAATGTGTCTCGCGAGTCACGGAGAATTCGCGATATTATTTACGGCTGGTTTCAGGTGTCCCCGACCCGCGCAGAAAGTTTCCGAGAACGTGTCCTTTCCGCAAACAGTGTCGACTGGAACTCTGGCTCTACTTTAGCCCCCTCATCAATAATGGTACTCAGTCTAGGCTGTCTATCCGTAGTCGATCCTTATTCCACTTTTCAACTTGGTTTTACTTTCGGTGATCTGGATCGGTCTTCCGTTTTGTCTGACAATGAGTTATGGTCGTCCTCGAGCTGGGTAGTTTATTCTACGATTCAGCAATTAAATGTATTAGGGAATATTCGTGGAAGAGGTTTCGGTCGAATCTTTCACGGTGGAGAAAACGACAGCTGTTCGCTGTAGAAGGAACGTGGAGGTTCGTCGCGACGTTTGCACGTGACTTGATCGACGCGACTCGCCGATTCACCGGCGAGGCGTACCGGGATAGGTAAACCGATATTCCACGTGGCCACGTAACGATCCGTACCATCGAAAAACTATTAGAGCAAAGGCCGAAACGACGCTCGAAGCTGTCGTTTCACGGAGAAACGGCGTCGCGTGGCTGCCAATTCGATTATCCGGCAGCCTCGGCTAACTACAGTGATTTAATTGTTGAATCCTGGCCGATCGTTCCACATACACACGGTCTCGCTTCTTTCCTCACAGCGTCTTCCTACCTAGAAACTTTTCTAACATCGCGGCGGAAAGTTTGAAACTCCGCAGAAGTAGACGAGGAGTTTCGCGAACTGTTTTTGAAAATACTGTTACAGGGACGGAACATTTGCTAGGAACAGCGTTCTTGTCGACGTGGGGCCAATTATCATTTGTTGCGAGACCCGCGAGATCTGGTCGCTTGATACCTTTTGACAAGCGGCCGTGTCCTGTTTCCTCTTCATCTCCGCACGCGCCGTTTTATATTTTCTATTTACGCTGCGGGATAAATTCGTTTCGTTCTTTTTGCCCCTCCACTCAAAGCTTACTCCGTCCTCCGCTTTATTTCTTTGGCTTTGAGGTTAATGGGGACCACGGTTTCGTCGAGTATAACACTTTACAGAGTACTCGACGTTCAACAATCATTAGATTCTTCCTTTCCCGTCCGTGCATCCGGACGGAGTGGTTACCTTTTATACCGGCCGGTGATTAAACTAAAAATTAGCAAACCTTATCGTAACAGAGAACGAAACCCCGTTATTCCCTGGAAAATAATTCTCCGCGTTGAATCCCTTCGGTTACCGGCGTGGTTCGATATTCTTTTCATTAGCAGACGGCTTGATTTTACTCCTCTGATCGTACTCGCGTGAATCTCGTCCCTGTAAAATACGTCGAAGACACGCTGCACACTGTTCCAAAACACCGGAAAACTGGCCGAGCCTTAAAAACGCTAGAAGAACACTGAAAATCTTTCTAAAAATACCATGTACCAAGGTTTCGGTATTACTATTACGATCTCGTTATTCAGACATGAAGGAAAAATTTTCAATCGCAAAATTATTCTCTAAAGTGTACAGATTTAATACAATATGAAGAAATTAGCATAACAGTTCGCAGTATTTGAACGAGGGAAAACTGAACTCGTGATATAATTTAGCAATGCTGAAATTAATTTTTCAAGTTAATTTTCAGCTAATTTCTTCTAATTTGATCAGCACGATCAAAATTCCTTACTTCGAAAAGTGGTCCCACGACCAGCTTTTCATTTTGGAACACTACGGCGCTGCGAGGCTGTCGTATCGCGCGACAAGGTAACAAAGGGCGGCAGTATCTTCCCGATACTATAGTTTCCACCGTTTCCCAGGGCGAGTTGTCGGTCTCGTTATTCGGGCGATCATTTCCTCGTAGTTGGACAAGAAAGAACTTATCGTCCTATTCCGGAGGAATCCGTTCAAATACCAGGCTATCGAAGATTCTCCGTTGAATTTATAAGAGGGACTTTCGTCGATAGCCGAGGGACTGCGAAATCGACGGAGTCGACCGAGTGGGTATCGTTAACGGAGAACCCGTATAAATAAAAGTACCGATAAATAAAAGATCGTAATCTGCCGCGGGACTTACCGTCGCCATTTTTAGAGCTGAAGCATGGCGGGATTCCCGCGATCGCTCGTGGATAGCCATTCCCTCCGAGAACCGCCGTCGAGTCAAAAACCGTAGAACGGCTCGGTGTCGGCTCTAGGAAGGTGGAAAACATTACCATATTTAGCCGCTAATCGAGCACCTGTTGCTGGAACATTGTTCCTTCGATACATTCCTCCGCTTGACCTTCGTTTCGCAACGTTCAGTCTCCTCGCAACATCACTGCTCGACCCACACACAGGCTTTTGCAGCATTTGCAGAGTTTTCTCCGATCGCGCTTACCGACTACTCGGGCTTGCTTGTTAATTTATTCTTTATTTGACGAAATGAAGCTTTTGGTTTTTGAGCAACCTATTTTTATCGGTTCTAGTTAAATACTGGAAGCCTGTTAATAGCATTTTGATTACGTTACGCAGGGTTGTTGGTTCATGATTGAATGCTAATCGGTCGCTGCGTGAAAAAGGAGCTGGAGGAGCTCGCGAGGGGTTGAAGAGTCCTCTGGGAGGGGAGTGAAAGGATTGACGATGCGCAGCGTATCGTTAAAACGTTTTGCGGGCAAAGGCATCAGGAAAGCGAGTCTAGCCTCGGCAGACGACGCGCGACGGTTCAAGAGAAAGGGAATCGCAGTCAGGCAGGCTGGTAGGCAGGCAGGGGTGGTTCAGGGCTGAGGTATACCCCGAAATGGACTTGCCATTATGGCCAAACTAAAGCTGGGTATTCAGCCATCCACAAGCTTATTAGTATGCAAGCGAGCTTGTTGCCTTAGGTGGCTTGAAAGCCCCGTGTGTCACATTCACGACGTGTTTCCCGAGACACGCAACATACTGCACCGTAGCACGATATACTGCTGGTAACATCCTCCCCTTGTCCTCTCTTTGTTTCACCCCCTTTCGTTGCTCCGCGGCTCCTCAACAGCCGCGGCAGTACGTCTCCATTGCGTCGCGTCGCCTCGCCTCGCCTCACTTTGCCTCGCGTCGAGCGATACGTGAATATGTCTACGCAGCCAGGTTACCTTCCCTTTCTACGTCGACAATTCGAAGTTAATTCCCCTAATTGGCTCCTCAGTGTGCTCTGTTTACGTGCGTGCTCGGTTTCTATGCACTCGCGGTGTGCTGCATCGAGGATGCATATCATTATACGCCGCTTGTTTTTGGAACTGTCGGGACCGAGTCTGCCGGAAGTCACGCCGAGCAGAAACCCTTTCGGAGAATACCTGATCATTTCCCACTTTTCAATACGCACGATCTCGTATTAATTGCTGGTCTGACTCGACAGGAATTCACCGTCGGAAAACCGAGAAGAAATCTTGTCGTTCAAACACGTTCGACGCGACGACGCAAACGGAAATGGCCGGTAATGATCCAACCCGCCAGTCTACTTCCAAGTCGATTACAGTAGATTCCCTCTTAACCAGCCTCTTCTATAAACAAATTTTACTTCTCGTTTTCAACTTATTCTCCCTTCGTAAAACCAATCATTTCAGCTATTCGTAGAGGAACGGTTCGCCAGAGCTCGAATAAAAGAAGTTTTGTTCGTAAGAAGGAATAGCTGCTGCCGTTCGAGCTCATAAATTTTTGATCGTCGTAAGGGCCGATTTCGAACTGCGGCAACTTGGTCGAGATAATTGCCCGGCTATCAAATCTGATTCGCGAGCACGGAATCCCTTTTACCTCGCGGAGAGATTCGCTTGTAGCCGTTCTGCAGGTTTTTTTCATTGTTTACGACGATCGCGACTGGGAAACCGGGTTCTTAGGAAAACGACCGGGCTACGTAACCTTAGTTAATCTCACTGATGCAGCAGTCTCGCTCATAACAGTTATGATGAACGTTAGCGTTTATCGTCCACGCTTACAGACACGCGAGCACCACGTAATCCAACTAATGTCATTACGCAGTGCCGTGTAGGATTAAATCCTTGCCGGCGTTCATACCTAGCCGGTATCGTAAACATCGCATTCGTTGGCCGCACGCAAATATTGCCAAGAAGTTTCCTCTTTACCGGCCCACTCTGTGCGTCCGACGTTATACGCGCGCGGACGGCGAAACACCTAGCTGGAAGTTGATTCGATAGCATAGGAAACTCGAAAAGTTGCGGACATTGCCTTGAAATCGAATGATGGAGCTTCTCGCTGCTTCTACCGTGACAAACAGGCAAAAGCGCGAGCCACTGTTTTCGAGGAAATATTTCAATTGCATTATGATTAAATCTAAATTCAAATTCAACTCTCGGCAACCCAATTTAGATCGAAATTTAACTTTCCATCGTTATATGTACTTAAATCTGAATTCAAGTTCAACTTTCAATCATTATATTTAAATCTGAATTCAGATTCAACTTTCAATCATTATATTTAAATCGAAATTCAAATTCAACTCTCAACCATTATATTTAAATCGAAATTCAAATTCAACTCTCAACCATTATATTTAAATCGAAATTTAAATTCAACACTCAATCATTATATTTAAATCTAAATTGAAATTCAACTTTCAATGGTTATATTGAAATCTAAATTGAAACAAAAAATATATGACTTGGACCACTTTCATAATCATGTGCACAAATATCCGGCGATCCGCGAAACAACTATAGTCGCGCGTCGATATTGAAATTGTCGGATGTCTCCGGCAATTATCTGTAACGCTGCCGACGCGGCGTTTGAAAAATTCAAAAGCCTGTGCTCGACAAAAGCAATTCCATTCCCGCGAGTTTACAATTGCCGAAGTTGCGTGGTCAATACCCTATGTTTTACAGTCGACCATAAAACGCAGACGGTGTTCTCTGCGCTGGATGTTGTATTTCGCGTCACGGTTCATTCCAGAAATCCTCTCCATCTGTTAGATATTTGTTGCTCGGTGTTCTGTCCCGCATTCGCGAAGTACACCAGAACTTTTTCGAGATCTCTTGTACCGCTCGCCGTTTCGGAATCGCTTTACGCTTGCTGGTATTCCAAAGCTCTCGATACGACAAACAAAAAGCGAGTGCAAAGGACACTAGCCGTTTCGGAGGGCTTTCGCAGCTGATGTCGACGATTTACGATGAATTTGTTAATTACCCTCGCAGGATTCCGACCAATTCTTCAATCTATAACAACTCAATTTTTTGCTAATCAAAAACAGTTGCCTGTAAAATAGCAAGAAATCATAGAACAGAATGCTATAAAACTGGTTCTAAATGGTAAAAGATTCGCTTTCGTTTTCCCTAATTTGTTAGTTTGTCGGGCAAAAGATCTTTCCGTGCAGTTCAGTATTATTTAGCGAGCAGCTCGGATATCGGGCTGCGATCATAGTTACTGGGAACTTGTAGCGATAGCGTCGATGGACTATGTAGGAAGCACACGGCGGCTCTTTATTGCTAAACACCCGAAACCGCGCAATATCGGGCGGACGTTACGCGCGCCTGGAGTGGGTGTGTCGCGTGTGATGTGGCCGTCCATTAGCTCTTTGTCGAGCTGCGATATTTGCATCGTTGATTTCTGCTATCATGGACACGCGCTTTCAAGGAAACTGCGTGCTCGTCGCGCTCATTGATCGTTTCATCGAGCGAAATATTCGAAAAACCACGCAGCAGCATTATAAACCATGCGTTTGAGAGAAGACTGCTAAATTTTTGTTAGTCGGTTCGATTTGGCCGAGTTGCGCGGAAGAAGGGTGAGGAGAAACGGGCATTTAGAAGAGGCAAAGGAAGAGGATGCCGCTTCCGTGTTTTTCCATAGCCCCGAGCGTATCAATGAAATACATCAAATTAGCTCTTCGTCGAAATAAGATTTCCCAGCGGCTGAACGACCGCCGACCATCTCGGTCGCCCGGAGGGCCAATGTGACCGACGTGGTGCACGGCCTCGACGCCGAGGCAGGATGGCAGGTCGCAGCCAACATTGGCAATATCCTGTTTTTCCAGGACTGCGGAATTAAATATTTGCCGCGGCGAAACAAGAGTTACGTCGCAGTTCGTAGCCATCTCAGGGGGGGAATGGAAGGATACCCAAGCCAACGATACTGGCTGCTTTTCGAGTGCCCTCCGGCGCCAGCCAATATACCAAGAAACTGCCAATATCATCGCTCTTTCCCCCCTCCACACCGGCGCACATCCTACCATCGAATGACAAATGTTGTAATCGACCCTGCTGCGCCTTCCCCGCTTTTCCACAGAATGGCACAGAACCGTATGGACGTGTCTCGGAGGTGTCGGACCGTCTGTTTTGCAATATCGAGTCCTCCTTTCCGCAACCTTATTTTTCCAAAATCAATTTTCAACGCGCGACGCTCTCGAGGGCTCGCAAAGATCCTCGCCCTTTGACACTGCGATGTCGTGCGTGTTGAATTTTATCATTTTTCACCGGTTCGACGTGCATTCCAGAGGATCTGTTAATTCGATTATTCGATTTTAATGTTAAATCTTCGTTTCGCTCGGTAGACCACCTTTTTTTTTACCAAGGATGCACCATCTGGCCGTGAACGCAGCTCGTGCCTCTCGCGCTCCGGTATCGGAGGCCCCGTGTAAAAAACACTCCTAAACTTTCGGCCGTTATTTTAGGAGTGTTCTGTATGCGAAAAAATGTAGCTCGACGTTGCTGTAGAAGTGGTTTTTCAATCGCGGGATATACGTACCAAAAAAAAAACACACCAAAAAATAGAAAAACAGAAAAAAGAGAAAACTTGAATTCCACGAAGCGTATTCGGGAGAAGCAATCCGGTGAATTATTACGTTGCTTTCGCGTGAAATCGATAGGTCTATTTGGTATATATAGAGTTCGCCTGTAAAAATTCACTGAATTATAGATTTTTCGGTGCGTCGCACGAGATACACGCGGGGTATCGATGCCCGACCGACTATCTCTCGGCGAACCGTGTCCATATTGAAATGTACGGCACACTTTTCGGGTTTGTTCGGCTTCGCGGGAGAGTCGGCCAGCTGCGACCGAATACTTGATTTCTCCATTAAAATTTTAGTCCGCGGGAGTATTGTCCGGTACCGCGTTTTCCAGTTAGCTCGTTCCGCCTCTTCGTTCGTGGCGGAGATCGGAACGAAACGCGGTTCTACGCGTTGTTAACGGCGCGGCGGTTCCGAGCGGTCTTAGTTCTCCGGTTTATTTATCGGCGAGCCTGCGAGCACCGGGGCCATCGATAACACCGCACGGAAACCGAGACAGCCCCTGCGTGACATCGACAATTTCTGATTCGTTGTTCAAAACCCGCCATCCTCGTTATTAATTATGTGAAACGCGTGTTCTGATCGGGGCCGTGGCTCAGCGCCGCGTTAGATCCGCGCGTTTAATTCTGGATAAATGTGTGGCCAACGCGCCTAATAATCCATAATGGTTATTGCACCGATAAGCCGCGAAGGATTTCAAGTTCAATTATCGAATGCTTGATCAACAGTGACATCCTGCTCGTTTAATCATGGAAATGGTAAGGCTTTACCAACGGCTTAACGACACGTCCACATTTTTAAGTGCCTCGAGTTTCCGATGCGTTTCATCCAATGATTATCTCCTACCAACAAACGAACACGAAACATTGTGTTATCTTAAATATCCCCCGCTTATCGCGTTCGTCCAGCCGTCGTTCTTTTCTACTGCGATCCTCCACTTTTACCGGTTAAAATGAATTTTCTTCGTAATTAGGCTCAACATCGCTAAATATACCGATGTCGTAGTTCGACTAGAAATTCCGATCGCTAGTATTCTTTGACGTTATTATGGAAATGAACGACGAGTTTTTCGCGATGCGCTGTTTGTAACAGAATTTTTCTACGTTAGAGCGAACGGCGCGAGCGGGTCGAAGACAGGGGAGTAATTCATATAAGTGAGCCGTAATATTTTCCGGGAAATGAATATGCGTTTTCCGGGCACGCATTCACTGTCGCCGCCAATAATTCACACGCGACACCGTTGCGTCGCCAGTCCGATGCGAGTCCCCTTTGATGGCAGCTGCTGTTATTGAACACTCCACCGGGTTACGCAATTTCGAGTTTTCCCAGACACGTGTCGTACCGCGGATAATTAGAATAAAGCGTATCGTTAAATGCTGGAACGCGCGCGGTCCCGGCCACGGTATCGTTCCGAACGCCACCGGCCAGTTTTTCCGAACGATTTATAATATTACATGGGCGAGGACATTAAATTACGTTCGGCGCGGCGGCGGGGGGGCCGCGGAAGCGCGGCGGCCGCATTGTGCTCGATACATCGAGCGATCGGAGTTTTTGCGTGGTCATTGAAATCGTATCGGGCATCGAAACAAGGTTTATTTTCGCGGAACGAACGAAGGAAGGTATGGTAAATCAAATTTTTGGTTAATTAAGCTTTTTTCCGGTTCTCGGTCCGTGTACGATGAACAATGTCGGTTTTATGAACTCGTTCGTTTTCTATACAGACGGTCCGGCTACGAAAAATGACCGTGCAATGAAACTCCCATCAATTTATTCGCTTCGGACAATGGATACTGGCCGTCGAAGAATGAAAATTGCATGTTTCATCTATGTTGCGACGATTCGCGACGATGACTCCGCTGTCGAGATTCGATTCCATCCGAATACGCTATCTCCCGGTAATTATGAGAAATTAATTGTTCCAGATGTTCCGCGGAACGATCCGAGAATGTTCAACGCGCGCGGGAACACTCTCGAATTTCGGGGAGGGGGGTCACGTGACCAGCGACTAGGTTGTTGCGTGGTTTTATTTTTTTTTTTTTTTTATTACAACAGACATGTTTCACTTCTGGCGTTTATTCCCGAAATTCCGCAACGATAGTTTCATTATCAGGAACAAAAACTCCCCGTCAGGCTTTGTAAATGAATGAAACGGGTGAATGGAGCACGGCAATCGTATTCGCTCGAATGTGAAACTACACGGAGACAAAATCTCCAATCGCTTTTATTGCAGGTTTTACCGTCGAAGAGTCGCTAATTGAAGTTCACGCGACCAACGAACTTCTCGTTTAAACGGCCCGTGTATTTTTCGGCGGTTCGCCGACGTGGATGCAATTATTGCCTCGCGCACAAAACATCGATTACAACGATCCGCGTGCGTGAAATATTCCGGAGGAGTTTCCCGACGTCGATCTCGTCCGGTCTCTCGTGTCAAAAAGTTCGGGCGGGAACGAGGTGGACAGAACACTGTTATGAGGATTTTAAGACTTCGTAAACGCGGTATCTTTTAACGGCGCAACAGGTCGCGAATTCGCGGCTAAGAATCGGGCCAGGTCGTTAAGCTATCGTATATCACCGAAACGAACTTGCATCCGGAATTATGTAAAAGACGAATGAACTCGCCGGCGGCGCTTCGTTTCCGTCGGCGAAAGAACCCGTTCAGTTCTCGAAACATTTCGCAGAATTATTCCTTCCGAGGCAACACGGAAATAAACGCGATGAATTCTAGACGGCGATCTAAAACGGGAAATGCTTGTGTAGCCGATACGGTCTAAAATTAAGGTTCTTCGTTTCATATCCGGAGCTACAGTGAAACAAATTATTCGTACACGAATAAAACTCCAATAAACTTTGCACGAATACTTTTGCGCACCCTCTGTATATCGGTCCGAGACGATTTTCCATTTTTGGAAGTGATTCAAGCCGCGGTGTAAACATCTTTCCGGAGCCGGGCATCTGCTGCTCGTGCACCCAACAATATTTAACGTTAAAAATAGCATTCGCGCGGTTATCCGCGCTTTAAATCCTCCCGATAAGCTCTCGGAGCCGACTTCCGGCGAGCAACAGGTCGTGTACGTCTTCGGAAGTAGTCTAGTAGGTAAGAATTCCTTTGGTAACGCAAAACTATGGCTTTCTAAATTTATACCCGGCGGCGGTGAGCTATGGGGCAGCATAAGTTAGATAGGAACGCGCGCGGGATACGGCTGCCGCGAAGCTGATGTTCTATTATTTTACGTTAACGTAACCGAGGAGCCTCGGGTAAAAGTTCGCGGTGGCGTTCCAGGCTTGCGGTTCGTCGTGTCATGGTACGAAAGCTCGGTGACTGTTGGCTCTCGGGTACAGCGGGTACAGTATGTACCCCGGAGTGCACGGAGTTCGCGGGAGAGACGAAGGGCGGCTACAAGTAGAATATAGAGGACGCGGATACCCCGGTTCATTTGCATTCTACGGTGTGGAGAGGCGGCTGCGAGCGAGCGCATCGAGGACGGAGCCGAGCCCGGCCGAGCCGAGCCGAGATGTTATTCGAGGCGAGAAGAACCGAATCACGGGGACGGAAAGGAACGAAGAAAAATATTGGGGGGAAGAAAGCCGGCTATTTCTCGCAGTTTCGGAGCAAAAATGCTACGGGAAATGAATTATGCTCCACGAAGAAATTCTTTTCGAAATGAATTATGGAGGAGCCGGAGACCGAGCGAATTCTCCAAGACAAAGGTTCTTGTGCAATATTAATTAGCGGGACCTCCGTCGCGAGTCCATCGACGTGTACCGATTTAAGGGGGTGGACTCGTTTCTAAGATTGCAAGGGTGCCGGATCCGCCTTCTTATTTCCTGATGCTGCAAAGATTGGGTTTTTCAGTAGTCATCGCTCTCACAAGTCCTATTTTTACGTTGACGAGGCGTAATTCGCATTATTCTTTCGAACATTCGACATTCCGCTTTCATTTCCTTTTTTTCGATTCGTCGAGATTGGACGAGCGACTATCGCGTCGAAAAATTTCAACGAATTCCCAATCCCGTGGGCGGTCCTACGGACGGGCATTATTTTCGCGGGCGCAATTGCACAAAACACGAGGCACAGTTTGTCACGCTCAGGGCCGTACTCAGCGGCGAGGTCGCATTTAACAGAGAGAAACATTTGACGGAGATTGCCGGCCCTCCAACCCTTCGGAACAGCACTGACAGACAGACAGAGAGACAGCGGAGATGAAAGGGTGGTGGAGGAGAGACGAAGGAGAGTGAGAGGAGGAGGTGGTGGAAGAGGGTTCGAGAGAGGGTGTAGCAGCGAGAGGAGTGAGAGAGGAGATGCGAGCTGGCGAGGGGCAGGAGGACTCGCTTCGTCGACCGCAACTAAAACGCAGCCTCGACAGAGAGTTCAGTTGCCAACCGGTAATGGAATTCCTCTGTTTCCCGGAACAATGATACGCTACGTCGCGGTATGAACTACGCATAATATAGCACCGGCCCGTTATCCTGAATTGCATACGCGCGAGAGAAAAGGACGGTGGCTCCGTGGCGGCAGTCGCGCGCTCCCCGGAATATGAAATTCAAAAATCCTCAGATCGAAACACGGGCTCGACTTACCAATCTGTTATCTCGACCTGGCTCCTCTTCTCCAGACCGCGAGATCTCGCGATCGCGCTCGAGAGAGAGAGAGAGAGAGAGAGAGAGAGAGAGAGAGAGAGAGATCCTTTACGATCCATGGGAACCGGGGAGAGAAAGGTTCACGGTGTTTCGAAAGGTGTTTTCTCTCTCCGGGTCTTCTTTCCCCTACGGATCGACCCCGAGTTCGGATCGTCGATCCACAGCTCCTTCCACCGTCTAACTTTTAGAGTGGGATTCGCGGTATCCTGCTTATCTGGCTCGCATAAATAAAATTCGAGGGGGAGAAAAGTTTTTTGTCCTCCTCCCCAACCGACGAGTCGGCGGCGATGGTTGGTTCATTACACGGCACGTCGAACGGGACTTTCGAAATAAAGTTGTGTTGCGCGTGGAGGGTAGAGGTGGGTCGGCAGGCGGTTTGCATCATGCCAGTGCCCGCGCCATTGTTGCTGCATCTTCCGCGTGGCAGGACCGACGAAATAACTTTCATAAAAAATTTATCAGTACACCGTAAACGTGGGATATCTCTGTTTTATTTGATACGCTTTCTGGTCCCGTGACTTTTAAAAGCCTGCTACTACCGCCGCTG
The DNA here is from genome assembly GCA_028455765.1 of Lasioglossum oenotherae. Taxonomy (NCBI): domain Eukaryota; kingdom Metazoa; phylum Arthropoda; class Insecta; order Hymenoptera; family Halictidae; genus Lasioglossum; species Lasioglossum oenotherae. The sequence goes on along the minus strand of CM052287.1, from coordinate 4,054,305 downwards.
CTGCTGCCACTGCCCTCTTTGCCCAGTGGCCCTCTCGTAAGTCTCGTATCGTTGCCTTGTCTTACCAATTTAGTATTTAGTATTTATCGACGATGTTACTAGGATGGTCTAGATAAACGCATTTCTGTTCATTCCAAGTTTAGTGGCAGATAGAGTTAGGCAGTAAGTAATTCTTTCGTAACAACAATTCGGAGGCACGTTGAACAAGTAGAACATTCGAATGGATTTGGCAAGGGGACGGGGTTCTAGCCGGTGATTCGCCTGAAGAGGGGTTGGAAGAATATCGAGGATCGTGGTCCGATAGCTTATCGAGCGTCCTCCGAGCTTAATAATGCTCGGTGGACTCGTGGTCATGCGTGAACGCGCGGATAAGATGATAACGAGGCGGGAAAGACTGTACGCACCGGCGCGCGGCAGCTCCCTAGGGAATTTTCCTCATGATGGCGTATGGCGTATACGTACGCGCATCGGAAGTGAAGACCTGTGACACGGAGATAAGTTCGACGGGCTGGCAATATTGACCTTTGGACCTTCTGCCGTGTAAACTCACGAGCTATCACAGCCTCTTATCGAGACCACCCATCCCAGAAGCAGATGGAACTTTATTGGCATCGCCGGATATTTGTCCAGCAGAATAAACGGATGATCAATCTATTCCTCAAAAATTCGAACGTCCCGGAAAAATCCGACCGAACACGGTCCGACGAATTTTCCTTTAATTAGTCGGTCTCCCACTGTGTGTGCCCGCGCAAAAGATAATTGCATACCCGCAATTATTCGCGTGCTTCCATCGAATGAACTATTTGGAGCTTTTTTCTCATTGTACCAAATTTTATAAGAGATTTATTTCAACATAATACAGAATTCAATATAAGAATGACCATTTAAGTGTCTGAAGAGCTTCAATAAAGAAGAAAAATGTAAGAATAACAACCAAGAGATACATTTGTAGCATGAGAATATACAAATACGAAGCCCCTTATGCTAAGAGGTCAGCCCTTTCGTTAAAATTGAATGAAGCCGTGCGCATTACACGTCGTGGATGAAATTGTTGAATTTCTTTGTGATAGATGGGACGAAGCATCAGCTTCGTACAAGTCAATTATAATCGCATTAATAATTAACCGTGTGCGAACGGAGAAAATTGACGGAGCGCAGATTAGGTGGACGAGCGAAATGGTAATGGACTTCGATGACGGGAAATACAGAGCGTGTATAATTTATGCGACGAATTAAATCGGCGGACGAACGTATCGACGCGACGCGGCGCACGGCGCGTTTTATCGTCGATTACGAGGCATCGGAGTTATCGGTCGTTCGTAGAAGCGAGAGTAGAATGACGTTACGTACAGCAGCATCGCACAATGGCGGTTCAGAATATTTATAAGCCGCTAAGGTCGCGTTTACAATGGTGGGAAGGGGTTATCGTAAACAAGGTCAACGAACCCGGGCCCGGCCGGGGCGGCGCGGCGTATCGAGTGGTGTCGCGTTCAATTCGGTTGCGTCTGGTTTTCCGGGAACAAATCGACGAGTATCGACGAGTATCGACCTTCCTTTGACGATTTCAAAGCACTCGAGCCTTCACGGGGTCACTCGCGAGACAGAATGACCGACATGGTACAAGGCCTATGCACTCGATATACAGGGATAAATCAAATGATGACGCGTGACTGATCGCTAAGAGAGGACCGTCGTGGTCGCCGTCTGTTATCGACGCTGCTACCTCCCGTATATCGACAAGTGCTTCACCCGTGATAATCGCCCTTCGTAAGTTTGGTACGTGGTAATTGAATCGGAGACAGCTCCGCGGAACTTCGGCACACGATCGACGCTCACGATACTCGTTTACTCAACTCCCCTAATTAATCCTCGAAAAAAAACCACGTTTCTCGATGACGGCGTGACTCCTGTACATGGAAATCGAAAATCCACGATTTTCCTGTACAAACACCCTTTTCGAGGGAATCGATTTTCCACTTTTCAGAAACGCGAAGATTCCTGGTTCGTAAACAAACATCCGCAACGAAAAGGAAAAGCGGTGTTGTGTTCCGTTATAATCGGTATACAATGAACTTAGTATACAGGGTGACAAGAAATAACGGAAATTAAACATTTCTTATTATAATTCTGTCGAATCTACAAATTTTGAAAAACCAAATGATAACAACCATAACACAGACCTTTAGTATTCATATATTTAAGAAGTTTCGAAGTGGCCACCCTTTGAGCCGATTCAGAGGCTCAAACGTGTTTTGAAGTTTTCGGCTATGGGCCGCAGCTCTTCGTGTGGTCGATTTTGGAGGCCAGGGCCTGTGCTCGGCCCCATAAAAATTTGGAGTCATTGAAAAAATCTCTGTACCAGGAGTGGAACCGAATGACGCCAGAAGAATGAAGAATGAGCCAAAAATTTCAAGACACGTTTGAGCCTCTGTATCGGCGCAAATTGTGGCCATTTCGAAACTTCTTAAATATATGAATACTAAAGGTCCATGTTATGGTTGTTATTATTTGGTTTTTCAAAATTCGTCAATTTGACGGAATTATAATAAGAAATGATTAACTCCGTTATTTCTTGTCACCCTGTACAATTGCTACACAATAGCATTGAAACAGTTCCGTGAAACCCGTATCGATGATGGTCGATCGGATTTCATGGTTGTTCGATTTGACGCGTCTCTCTGTCGGGAGCGTGGCCCAGATCTAGATCGACGGGGTATCGAGTTAAAAGTAATTATAGCATAACTCGTAGATTCGGGAACGCGCGGTTGACTTGACGCGCGGTCGACTGCGTCGTCAAAGGAAATTCGCCAGACGTTCCGCGGTGCAATGTGCTTTACGACCTGTCACCTTCGGTCTTGCCCGTTCCCTCTGTTGCTCCGGGCTATCGACGAAACAATCGGCAACCAGTGTGTTACCTGCTAACAAAGGAAACTCGAATCTGCGAATGAAATCAGCGCATATCCGACTGCCAAAATCTCGTTACAGGCGGCACCGTTTGTGAAGCTCTCTGCGCGACGCGTCGCTCGGCTCGGCTCGGCGCCGACATTCCGCGCAGAGCATAGAGCATAGAGCGCGATCGATCGGACCAGATTATTTCTGCGGTCGAAATATTTCGTTACCGGCCGTCAATCTTTGCGCATAAATCTTCGGCAACAAGCTTCGGACAGATCGCTCCGTACCCACCCCCGTGAAACCGTCGCTTCATTCGTTTCGAGTTTCGAGATTTCTACCGGTCTGCCGACGCCTGCCGATTGAAACTCTGACGGCTCTATTTTCGCCGGCGCGCTCGAAGCCATTGTATTATTAAGCGGCTACCAGCAGATCATCGTAAATTTTTCACTCGGCCGTTCTATAAATGCCCGTCAAAGTCTCCGCGGTATATTTCTACATATTCAAGCAGCATCGATTCGTCTTTATGAATATAACAGGCTGCTAAATATTTCCCCGAGACGTCTAGAAGAATAGGTCGATCCGAAGTCGAGCATGTCAAACCTTGAAATCAAATAACCAAGTACCGCATGAATAATGCATCGTTGCGTGTTTCTGTCGAATCTTTAATATTTTCATTATCTATTCATCGCGCGGAGCTCGAAGGATATCCGATGCGTATTTTTGGCGCAAGTCGCCGACGCACGTCTTTCCTAGCTGGTAGACGCGAATAGACGTTCCGCGACGTTGTCCGAATGAGATCGATCCGCTGGGAAGAGGGCAATCGCGAGCACCGTCGATCACCGTGATCGTTTTTACGAAGGCATTCGCGGTGCTCGAGCTGCAAGAGTCGTCGACGAGAATTCCGCCGCGTCCGTCGCAATACGTTTCAACCGTCGCACCGCTTCGGTCTCCGGTAATCGCGTTGGAAACAGAGGATGGGACGACGAAAGAAGACACGGACAAAGGTATAGGAAGAAAGGGAGACATTCTCGCGTCGCTCGCACAGGAATACCTTAGCGACTCAATCCTGGCCGGCGGAGCAGCCCGGACAGAAGAATAGGTTCCTCGGGGGTCGAGGGCCGGGAGCGAGGATTGACCGAAAGACTCGGGGGGGTGGCCTCGAAGAATTTCAATAACCACTTTTATTTCCGTGGCTTGGCTCCGCGATGAAAATTTCTCGTTACCGCGGTACACCTCTCCCCGCTGTTGTTCGCTGCTGGAAAACGAACAATACATAGCGCGGGGGTGGTTATGCTGTTCGTGCCTTCGGTATCCTCATCGGTCTTCGCTGGCAGGCTGTCGTAAACGTTTCGCGCGGGGAATCCGGCAAACGATGCCGGTTCGTCGAGATTTTTTTACGACAGCTGTTATTATCGTTTTATACGAGTAACGTCTCCACGCTGGGTCCCGGCTAAACAGCGAACGGCTCTTTGCCCGATCAATTTGCCGCAGAAAAGTAATGCGAGACATTTTTTTTTATTAGGAAATAGAATGCCCTTGTGGCCGCGAGGTCTCGTCGTCTGAGCAAGGTCGCGCGACGCTCGTTTTGAATATGCAGTCTCGACGACGAAGTTTGACCGACGCTAGTTACAATGAATAAGAAAATCAAAGGATATTCCCAGCGCGAATAGATTCCCGTGAAAGAGGAACGCGCGTCCGTTGATCGGACGCACACAGGAGCGTCCGATGGGTATACTTACCGCTTCGGCAATATTAGATCCCTTACCGCGCGTTTCCTGATAAAATGAAGTTGGGGCGAATACTTCAAAGGGAACGCCAGCCAACAAGGTTATATCCTCGGGGACATCGTGTCGGCACGGGCATGCATACTAAGAAAACAAATACCAGCGTCGGATCTTATTTGCGGCGGTCGCAAAATCCCATTCGATACAGAGAAACCCGTACCGATGCGTCAACTCCCTTCTAATTACTGCAAATACTTTGCCGAACGCGCTTTGGAAAACCGAGCAAACATTTTGTCCCGCTCGTTCTATCTCTCCCGTTGTGGACTTTTCAATCTCTTTGCTGGATTATACATCCCTCGCCGGTGAAATCGATCCGCGACACGTATCGATTCGATCGCATATTTATTTGACAATAATGTATTTTCTTTGAAGCGGTCGGCCATCTTCCCCGTCCTGTCCACGAACGGAGAACAGCCTGACTCGAACTTATGAAACCACTTGTCCTATCTGTCAAATTGACTTTCGACAAATAAAGAATTTATCCGGCCGCGACAGACCTTTCAGACATACGATTATATCATGCGATTTCTTGCCGATATCCGGGAATCGTCGTCGGTGCACTTCCTCGAATGGGATTTTCGAGACCAGTCCAGAAGAGAGTTATTTTCTCTTCCCTACGATAAACTTTTGTGGAACGATGGAACTCGCTAGATGATCCTTTCTAATCAAATAACAAATGCTCTCCGTTGCTTTCCGAGCGAGATGATGTTATTAAGAGGCTGTCGGACACCGTCATATCAATTTTCCAGCGACGTCTGACGATGTCAGATCGCTGCACGGATCCGATTAAAACGTTTTGTCACCCGGCGTGGATGGTAAATAATGAAAGGAAGAGAGTCGATCTCGCGTAACTATCGATCCTCAAAGCGGGATGGATAACTAGAAATAGCGCGGGATTCGAGATGGAGAATGTCGAGCGCAGAGGGAAGACGTATTGTTCCTTCTTCTGGCAGATAATGGAGCCCACCTGTCAGCCCGAGTTATGTCTCTCGTGTTGGAAGAATGCGTTATGCTTCTAGCCTGGCTGGTTCCTCGCCTTTCCTCTCCGCCGCGATACGAGCACGAGGAAATCAATGTTCGGCCGATCCGGTGCCAGTGTTCGACTCCAAAATACTTGTTCGACGATGTAGCCCCTAGTTCGACACTTAGGCGCGAAAGAATAACCTAGATAACTCGACGGATCCTCGTTGCTATCTGAACTACCGTGTCGAATCAAGCTGGATTCCAACCGAGATTATTCTTACGATCTTTATGGGTGCTCACAATCTTACAATAATATCTTATATTATTACTATACTGTGGATTTTATGCATTTATGACAAAAATGGGTAAGCAGAACTTAAAGCAGTGGACATATTAAAAAGACTTGAAGAAATCGGCGCATTGGTTTCAGCTTAATCAGATAATTAAAAGACGAAAGAAATTTCTATTTCACTCCTGTGTCTTGCAATCAATGCAAACATTTTTTATTTTGCATAAAGATCCGCATTCTCTAATTACACTGTCCAACACCAAATTTGATCCACAATTATAATAATTTTATATTAACATCACGATATTTGTTTTGAGTTGAAAAATATGTCTTTTTTTCAAAGCCATGTTTCTCAAAAATTGTGCGTCTAGGAGAAAAGTTAAGGACAGATTCCGAATCAACGCAAAAAACTCCATAAGAACCACCCAACAGTAATGAGGAAACATAAAAAAGTTGAAGTTTGTTGGACAGTGTTGTTACAGACAAAAAAAGATTTATTGTACTACGATTAAAGATGATTAAAAAATCTCGCCAAGTAACATTTGTTTCTTTATTAAATACATATTAGATCGAAGACCTAACAATAGTTGCAGTATCTCCCGTTTGTTCTACATAGGCTGACGAAGCTGCATACGGCGGCACGATTGAGTTGTACAATGTTTGGACAAGCTCCAAAATGAAAGAAATCTCGTCGGATCGCAAAGGGCTGATTTGAACTTTTTGAAATGCCGAAAATCGGAAATGGCAGTCTAAACGGCTGCACGATTTATCGTAACTTCGGAGTTGGCTTCGTTTGTTCCTCGGTGGAATTATTGTTTGCTTTGACGAGGGAATGGAGCCAACTAGGAAGCCTCGTCAGTCGGCTGTGTTTCTTTCCGTGGAAGTTGATAGACGAAGATCAACGTACCAGCATCGCCCTCACCTGGCAGACATCTTTGACGTTCTCTTCGCGCGTTCGTTCTAGTAATGGAGGGTACCCGTCAAAGCCTGAAGGGAGGATAGTTGAAGGATCACTGTGGTCGATCCATCCTCTCCTTACAAGGTTTTCTCGTCCACGCGTTCCGCGTTCTATTATCATTTATTTATTCCGGCCGGTGCCTTCGTTCGATTTAGACCTGTCTCTCCAGCCCCGTGGATAAATTGGTTATCCGTTCGAATTTTCCCTCGGAATTATTTAAATATTATACGGCCGGTCGGTCGATTTTTCACCGTCGAGTATCAGATCTGTGGAAACTCCGTCTTCGAAGACCGCCGCGGGGCTGTAATCGGTTTCGCGGCTGTTAATTAACGTTGTTCGTAATTTTATCCGATAATTAACGTCCTGGTAAATACAGACTGCGCGTAAAATATTTACGGGCGAAATAGTTAATGTATGAATGCCCGTGACGCGTCAGCTCACCAACGTTTAAAGCGGTTTAACGGGGGTACACGTGTACGACTATCGGATAACGGATTTCCAAGACGACGCTGATTAAAAGAGACCGTACCGCAAGATGAAACTCGCGCGGGAATCAATGAATTCCGTACTTCTCCCGGGCGGATCCGATTCGATTCTCCGTTGCATCGATCGTGCATTTTTATGCAATTTTCGCAGTACAATTGTTTACAATTCGGGAAGGCCATCGAGAAAGGCGACCTCTAAATCTCCAATGAAAACACGATTACCGCTCGAGATCGCGAATCTCCATGAAATTAATTGGCGGCGCAGATTGTCCCCGACTTTTCTGTGATTGGAAAGCGATAAGGCAGCGCGGGCCGAGCATAATTTCCCATCTATAAACTATTCCGCGGCAACAGGTGCACGTTGTCCATACTTTGGTTAACGATTTATTGTCCATTGACGATTTACTCGTGCCCCGCGACCGGTGTAATGGAATATTTGTTACGCGACTACTGAACTGTAGTCGATATGATTGTTGTACAAATAGTAAACCGGCGTATTGTTCGGCAGAATCTCTAACAGTATGTTTGCTTTAGTTCCGGCTTAGCGAATCGCATGAATAATTGCAGGGAAACTCGCCGCCGCGCCGGTGTTCTTTTTTTCGCCCCGCGTCACCAGGTTCGTTCCGGACACATTCGCGAGAAATAATCCTCGCAGAAATAAAATATGTATATAGTTGTTGTTTGTTAAACAACCTCGACGCGTTCGTATCACGATTCTCGACATGTCTCGCACACCCCTGTCCTGCTGCTGGCGTTATCCCAGGTAACACGCCTTATTCCTGTAATCGATTAATCCCTGCTACGAAGCTACAATGTCTCCGCAAACTCTCCGGCGAACTGACGCTATAAATTCACCGAATAATGGCTTAATGACGTCATATCGAATTACATCTGGTATCAATCGGGCCGGTAGCTGCACCGACTGCGCTAGGATTGCCATTGCGTCCCTGTGTTCGGCTCCCGGAATTATTGGTCGTGCATAGCGATCGGATTTCGTACGATGCTCGTTTCTCAAAGTTAACGAGTCTGCAGGAATTATTGCATTTTCAGGCAAAGTCTCGATCCCCATGTCGAACATTCCTAATCCAGTCGCCATTCCCCATCTGGAAAGATCGTAATCGCCGATTTGCTTAAGGAGTTGGACTCGTCTCCACGGTTGCAAGTTGCAAGGTTCTCATTTCTCGATAATGCGAAGATGGGCTTTTTCAGTAGTCAAAAGCGATAGTTAAAAGATCAATCTAGGCCGCAATTGCCCCCAAAAGTCCTATTTTACCACGCGATGACAATAAAAGTAGAAAATAAAATATATAAAAAGAACTTTTTAAAAACCACGCTTACATTAAAATGCACTAAAAAGGAGAAAATAATTTTTTTCCCTGGTTCTCCATGAAATACCGAATCCAGTTAAACGATTAATAATATATTTCCCCAAAATTTCAAGCAATCAGTTCAATATATCTTCTGTTATAAAATTACTGTCAGAATAGATAGAAATATTTAATATAAATTTAAATAAAATATGACATTAGCGACTATGAATAAAAGCGTGGATGGCCACCAAGATGACGTCGATATAGACTAGTGCTCCACGCTTTTATTTTTAGAGTCACTACTGTCATGATTTTATTTAAATTTATATAAAATTTTTCTGCCTATTCCGACGCTAATTTTATAACAGAAGAAATTTTGAACTAACTGCTTAAAATTTTGGGGAAAAATATTATTAATCATTCAACTGGATTCGGTATTTTATGGAGAACCAGAGAAAAAATTAGTTTCTCCTTTTCAGTGCATTTTAATATAAGCGTGGTTTTTACAAACTTTTTTTTATATATTTTTACATTTACGAGGCGAAAGTAGCTTCATTCCAGCTTTATGCTTCCGAATAATGTAAATTTCGCTGCCGAATAATGCAAGTTACGCCTCGTAAACGTAAAAACCGGATTTTTGAGGGCGATTGCGGTCTAGACTGATCCTTTATCTAGCACTTTTGACTACTGAAAAAGCCCACCTCGGCATTATTAAAAAATAAGAAGGCGCATCCCGCACCGTTTCCTGGAAACGAGTCTGCCCCCTTAATTTCGATGATTCATTCGAAGTGCAGCGACCTGTTTCGAGACAGCGAAAATAAATTTTGCAACAGCAGGTTCGGCTCAGTTGGATATGCAACGGTGTTTATCTGTTGACTCAAAGTCTCGAGTTAGGTCTGGTTAATCTGTAAACAGTTGCTTCGCAGTTGGTTTAGGGAAAGTAAGATGGATCGTATTAGGAAGATCGTCGCGCGTAGTTCATGCATGGCTGTCTAGCTCGATGCAGTCGAGAACCCGAGAAACGAGAAGGGGGAACCGTGAGGCTAGAGCCGAGACACTACTGTTTGGGTGAACGGTTTTCTGGTAAATGGCGGTCCTGCGGGTCCTATTGCTTAACCAACGGCCGTGCTCTAAATCCACGAGATTATTACCTGTAGCGGCCTCTAAAATCCATCGTTTATGCAGCGGCCACTGACAATGCACGAGCACTTTGGCAACATGTAGAACAAGCCACCTAGAAAATTCACGATAGCGCTCGGCTACATCGTTTCTTCGAAACTGCAAACGTTAAACTCGAGTTTACGCGGTTTACCGTTTTATATACATCAATTCTCTCGGATTTGAAAAGCTGTTTGTTTCGCAATTAACAAAACCTTAAATCGCCACGATAACGCAGATGAAAGCTTTCCATGACGTATGACGAATATTTATAATAATTCGAACGCTAGAACAATTTGTCGAGTCTAATTATCGAACGAAATATATGCACATCTACTGGATAGAAATTAATTATTTCTCGTCGATGGGAACAATCGGCGCGAATAGCTAGTGGAAATTATTTATAATTGCGTCCAATAATATTAACGGTGCTAAATAATAACTAACAGCACTGACGATGATTTCTACATTTGTTTATGGCCGGTAATCGAGTAATAACCGTGTAACACGCGGGTCGCACATATATTTACATGTAATCCGGGGTTCGTGTTTTATTGATCGGTAGGAATTTATTCGTGACAGCTAAAAATGAATTCTGTTTGAAGAAAACAGAAATATGTTTAATCGCGGGATGAGCGATTCTTCTAGATAATGGAACTCGCGAGACTGGAAAATTGATTTAGCCGCGATTCGTGTTCAGATTCGAGCGAACCATAAGGACAATAATTTTATTACACGGATTCGTGCGTACCCCTTTCCCGTTGCGGCAAACGCGTGAAGATTTAAATGTCCTGAGGGGATGTTTTGGCAGCGGGAAAATGGGCCACCCCTTTCCTAGAGAAGATCGCTTTAGTCGCGAATTAATGCGCCCACGCACCGTAATCTACGTTTCGCAATCGAATTTATTAACAGAGTGCTCCGTGTTCTCCGGTTCGAAGCCACTCAAAATTTCCGACACGGCCCGGAGAAACATTTCGGCATGCTCGAGACGACAATATTGCTCTTGAACGTCGATAGTTCGAGAAGCCGACGAGTTTTATTTTATCGAGAAGACAGTGCGGGACGAGGAAAATAAATTTTCCGCGGAAAACGCATCCGGTAATCGAAGAGGCTGGTATTTTGTAAGTGGAACACGGGAAGTTGCGCAAGTGGGGTTGCTTAGCCGCGACTTAACATACGCTTTCATTGGTTCCACCGTCGTCGCATAAGCTAGAAGTTCGCTTATCCGCCGGCGAGGGTGGTTAGGGAACTTAAAGTCAATCTTGGGTTATGCAAACGCTTATGCTTAGTAAAACGCTTGCTGCGGGCGAGTCTCTGCTAAGTTAAAGCGCCATAGAATGGAGCTCCGTGTCCGCTGTTCTGCGTTTTCCGAACTTCCAGATTTCCATCTACCTTGGCTCGGCTTCTTACACCGCAATATCCGCGCAACCCTTTTTTTACTTATCTCCGAGCCCTTTCGTCCCATCTTCTCGCTGTTTCCAGCGCACACGCCCTTCCTTAATTATTCGAAAATGAATTTAACCCTCTGTTGTTTCAGTTGTTTAAAACACTAGTTGTTCGAGACACTAAATTTAATGTTTTCGGATTGCGAGTACTACATGCGAGTAATTAAAAGTGAACAGAGTCCACGCAGAAATTTCATATCCTGCTTTCTTTCACGAATCAAATCCCCGATCCGATCGGCGCAGTCTCGCGTAAATAATCGCCAACATTGCGAACGGATTTGATGTTCGATTAAAATATCTATCGGCCTGTGTACCCGGTTTAAGACAAGCCTGTCGATCTCTCGAGAAGTTATCTGGCGCGCTCGATAATTGTCAGCGTTCAGGACGGTCTCGCGGGTTCACGGCGTGACAAACGTGCGCGTTACCATGGCGCGTCGGTCCGGTAAATAACATCGACGTCAACGGGGACTATCATGTGACAAAATCGATTCAAGTGACCGTTTATATATATTTTGTGTTCCCCCCTTTTTTTCTATATGTTTTAGTCCGTCCGTATCCTTCTCGGCTCTTTCTATCTTTTCGGTGTGCTCTCAAAATTCCGTACGAGTGGAGTGTTCGCGAGGAGGAGACGCGCGGCGACGAAAATAACGAAAAAGAAAGAGAAAAGAGAAAGAGCAGGAAGAAGGGAGGCGGGCTGCCTCTTCGAGACAAGGTAAGCTCGAGACCGGGGGGAACGTGATTCCAATTGAAATTCTTGGTTAACCTCGTCCGGGATCATTTGTCTTCGTCGTGGTCCCGGGAGAGAAACACCGAGTCATTCGTAATCGAAAAAGAATCCGCGACAGCGCTCCAAACGCCGCGGAAATCTCGGTGTTAAACGTTTTATATCCAACCCCGGCCCTTCGCGCCGCCGGAGAGATCCGAATCCCTCGGCCCTCGATCCCTTCCTCGATCCTTCTCGCGTTCGAGGCCTCGCGAGACCGGTTGAATACGCGTTTCGGCGTTCTGCCGTTTTAGCCTGGTTTTGCGTAATTGCATCGGTCACGGCTATAATAGCCTCGATCCGCCGCGTTCGCCGATGTTAATCGGTTCGATTCGAACAATATTATGAATCGATAGACCTGGCGTTCGCGCAGGACCAATCGCTCGTCGAATCGGTCCAAACTGATTACCGTTCCGCCGATAATTTCGTTACCGACTCGCCTGCACACCCTTTGCCTCGCGGTATTTTCTCTCTTCGTCGCAAAAAGAGCGGATCCTTGATTGGCAAGTACGCTCCGCAGGAAATTCGAAACGTATTTCTAATAAATACAGTCTTCCCTCGCATAGTGTTACCGCCTCGGGAGTATGGAGACTCAAAATTCAGAGAGATACTATGTTTGCCGAACATAGAGAAGGACTGCGGAAGATATTTATCTTTCATTATTTTTTTTGCAGAATGTTTACCAATACAATCTCTCTCATGAGATTTTTTAAATTAAAATGACTATGTAGAGAGCCATGAAGAGACGAAAGTCGCACTATGCGAGGGAAGATCGTAATCCGCCGGCGGACAACTGCCGATATGCATGAATGAATTATGCGATCAGGAAATGCCAGGTACGCGTTTCCGGATTTAGACGGGCCGCGACGTTGTCGGTCCGAGAATGTCTAGAGTCACGGCATAATTGAAGAGCTCCATCTAGCAAAGTGTACACGGGGATTAATGAGGATAGAATTTTGCACCGTGTCGTTACCTGGTTCGAGGAACAAAGAATGGGTCGCAGACGAAATAATAAGTTACAGCTGCACGTTCCGGAGAAAAATGGCGACGTTTCACGCAACGGTTCTCGACGGCCGAACGTTACGGCATTATCGTGGCGATCGAGCCAATTAGCCGTCGACACTCGGACCGTTCCGCTAGACTAATTAGCGCGTTTAAGTGGAGGCTCGCGGTGACATTCGGCGCTTTTAACGCAACGATGTTAAACGACGGTCGCAATTGATTCTCCGCGATTCGTTTGACGGTGGACCACGACAAGTTTCATCGTTTGGCGAGTCTCTCGTGCGGAAACCAGGCTTTCGTTCTGCAATTAATCCTTTTCACTACTTTCCCAGTGTGCCTCTACCTTCGAAATCACAGATGTTGCCGGTCTGCTCTCCCAAAACGTGAATAACTGAGTCGGCTGCTAATCAAACGTCGCGGTTCATTAACATCCGCGACCAAGTGGAACACGGTAAAACCAGTCTCGAGATAAAGGCTTGCACTAAGCCGAAAGTTGCACGCGAACTTGAACGTCGAAGAAAATTTTGTTGATTAAAGTATTATAAATTCCGATGGGCTTAGAGTGTACTTCGCCAATAAAAGTTTCCAACTTACTTGTAACGTTGTTATCGGAATACTTTCGACTTTTATCTCTTTGAATCTCCGAGTCGAAGTTCGACCAAAGTTAAATGCACAGTTCCGCGTTAAGAGTTCTCATTTGGAACGGACAAACTAATTTCCGGTTACTTCGCACGTCTTTGTTATTAAAGTCCAGTCTAATTCAAGAATAATTAAGAGTTCCACGGGAATATTCGTTCGACGATTCTTAGCGTATCGACGCGCGTGGCAGTCATAATCGCGAATGCTCTAGAGAGGCGATCGCCACCGTTCCATCGAATTCCACCGAATTCCGCCGGTGATATAATTGATATCTGATAATCGGCAGGACGTTTGAATAATTCATCTAATAATACTACGCTATCGGTGTAGCTCCACACAATTTGACAGAAGCAGCTTGTTAATTTGGCACTTGACGACTGAGATATTTAGTTCCCGTTATTATCAGCTCCCGCATCCTCCGCCGCCCGCGATTCAACCCCTCTCGGCTCGCTTCCACGCCAACGTCAATCCGAGATACGTTCGGGATAAATTTTCAATCCCATCGATCGTAAACTAATTGCTTTACCCGGGTGTCTCCTTACGTCTTGATCGCATCTGCTCCGGCGCGGCGGGAACCATTCCTGGCTCGGTGCATGGCGAATGGTCGAAAACTAACATTATTTATCGTAATAGATATTTGTTTTAGGCGTTGTCCTGTAGAAGATTGTGTAATTTACATTCGTAAAAATGCAGTTATCGTCTATAATGGTATAACATCCGGTACACTTCAAAAGTTCAAGTTCAAAACTGTTCTAAAACGAAGGTTTAGGTTCTAGAAAATATTTATACATATTTTGAGATTACGAAAGCGCATGTTTTGGCCGGTGGTTGGGTGCAGTTGCAGTTGCATGGAGGAGCGGCTTGCACGGACCGTATTCAATTATCACGGAGCTCCTTCGGAAACAGGGCAACAACCGCGAAGGTTGTAAAGCAATCCAGGTTCGGAATCGCGCAATTTCTCGGTACGTTTTCCTCGTCGTCGCGGGAGATCAGGAAGGGAACGAGCGGGAGCTGATCGAATCGCGATTCGAACGTGCCCTCGGTGCGTTTGCGGGGACACGCACGCCGGACGCAAATGAAATTCCCACCCCTTTCGGAAATAAGTTTTATTTCGTGGCATTTCAAGTCGATAGGGGATGCCGGCCGTTGCACCGGTGATAGAGGGTGGGTCCGCGGAACCTCGTGAACAGCGCCGAACGAACAGAGAGGCGAGGAGAAGGATGCAGAGAAAGAGAAGAGTTTCCATTCTTCGACAAAAGTTCTCGACAACTCGTTTGAACGCCACGACCAAGCACCTCCACTTTCCTCTGCCCCTTATTTTTCCCCGGTGCAGCAGCTCGCGAGAAACTTTCCCCGATTCCTTCTCGGAGGTGTAACATAATATTTTCGTGGCCGGATCGCGTCGGAAATGAAAAGAAAAAAAAAATGAAACACGCCCCTAACCCCGCCTGCTTAACCTTGTTTCGCTTTCTGTTCTTTTGGAATATTGCCGAGCACTTCGGAACGACGTACGATGTGCTGTAAATTCAATTAGGGCGGAGCTCAAGTCGAGAGGAATTTGCAATCCTTGTCCGTGCAGTGTCCGCTTACGAATTTTGTATCTGGATAACTAATCGTCGGATCGAGTTGATTCTTTCTCGAGCATAATCGAGAAATGAATTTTCCAGTATAGACAAAACTGGAGATGATTCCGGGACTGGCTCGAAGGCTCTCGTCCGCAACTCATTTGCAAAATGAGCCCGTAATTCTTGAAAAACGAAACGACCAGGTGCCTGGAGTTTTGGAGAACTCTTTTCACCGTTCACACCGTTCGCAGGAATCCTCGAATGGCCGATCCGACGTTCGGACAGGTTTGCGAGCTATTTAAATCTCGCGAGCGTTTTCATAGGTACGCGGCGGCTGCTCGCTCGCTCGTGTGAAAGCGAGGGAAGCTCCGAGGGCGAGATATTTAAAAGAAAGTCGCGGAGAGAAGGGCGCTGATATGGGAGAGCGAGGAGAACCCGTAGAACCGTAGAATCGTAGAACCGTAGAACCAAAGCGAGGTGTGGCTCGTGAATATTTCAGACGCAGCGAGAGTGTAGGTATCGGAGGTGAGGGGCTGAAAGGAGGATATTTTTTGAGGCGCCTCCGTAATTGGCGAGTTGAATCATTGATTAGTCGGCTGGCAGACGGTTTATGCTCACCCCTGGCATCCCTCTATCACCCCTATTCGCGATCCAGTCGTTACAGTCGCGGGGGGCTAAGACCCACTGTAGCCTAAGATATTACCCCGCCAGATTAAAACCCGAACCGGTTCCCCACCGTGATAATGCAGAAACTTAATTACTCCCATCGCGATCCTCGTTTACACCTCCGATTACTTTCGCTTCGATCGCAGCTATTTCAGATTATCCCGACAGAATTTTTCATTCCACCGAATTGAATTTGTTTCCCTCCAACATCGACAATGCTGCGTCGTCGAGGTTAATAGCCTCCGCCTTTCCGTTCTGTTTTTTCTACCTGGATGGCGGATCCTATTTCACTTGTCTGATTAGGAGCAAACCCTACTCCACTGGCCTTACACGGGACAGCTCCCTTTCCAGTTGTCTGGCCGAGGATCAGAATACCGGCACGTGGACCAACGAAAATAGATATCATTTTATACGTCTGACCAAAGACGGACATCGCTCCTTCCGTCTGACAACGGCCCTGGTCTGTTACAGCTGACAAGGTCGTAACACCTGCTGAACCGGAAACTAATCTCTCTTATCTGTTTACGTATGGTCGTCCGGTAACAGCAAGGTCATCTTATTTTAATTGGAATGCTATCCGCAATCTAGTCATCACAGATAAAGGAAATATTTATTTTTGACAAGCCTGTACATTTAACAAATTTGAAGGTGATCCCACGAGTCGTGTCTAATTCGAAAAGGTAAAAACATGTCGATGATTAAACTACCGTGAAAGAACGACACGACCCGCGGGATAACCTAATATTTGCGGAATCGAATGGCTGGAGAGCTGTGCTTTTTTCACGCGTGTCCTGTCCTTTTCTGTTTCAGTTCCGTCGCCGGCGTGTGTTCGCTTGTGCGCCGCAATCGCGCTCGCGTGCCATTAAAATTCTCGTGAACGAAAGCGGCTCGATCGCGTGCAAAAAATTGAATCCATCGTTTCGTTTCCAAATTGTGCTGTTACCCCGTGGACGCAGACGAATCGAAGCGTTGTAGATCGTGGCTGAACTCATTCCTGCGGCATCGTTCGAACAGGTAAGTGTTCCGAAGAATCGCTTCCGTTGTGGAATCTCGATAGTGGTTAATCGATCGATCTTAACACCAATTTTCCAACGACAACGCCGCGCCGATACAAGGATAAGACCTCTCTTACTCTAAACGTGTTCAACGCGAATGGAATCATCGTAGACGATCCCGGGGGGGGAATATTTTATTTATAGATTCGAGGATTCACAATTCATAAGTCGCGCCCGATTCGTTTTCACGATTTATTCGGAACGGCGAGAAGAATTGCATATCAAACGAAGCAACGTGCAGGTCAGAACGTGCCTTATCTTTCCTCGAAAAATATCGTCGCCGGCCCGCGTGATTTACTGTCTAAACAGTTCGATGTATCCGCGTTTCCCTGTGACTTACCGTGCACACAGATCGCGGCTGCCATCGAATGTCCTTTAATACTTCTCTCTGACGCATGTCCGAGCGCCGCGGAGTAAATCACCGTGACCACGGGAACCGTTATTCCACGTATCTTTCTGCTCGTGTGCTCGCGCTACTTGCCCGACCACGCGCGGACCTCGTTCTACTCGGAAGGTCGCCGCCGCGACGTCTACTCCGCGAGCAGAATTTTTATTTATTAACTAGAGCTGTGCGAGAACCCGAAAATGTCGAGATTCAGACGAGTTCTCGACAATTTTTCAATTCTCCTTTATGTCGAGATTCAACGTTTCGAGATGTGCACACTGTAAAACAGATTACGTAAAATAAAAATGATCTGGGTTGAAATAAATCGCTTGGCTTGCGAATTAAAATTGCTTCGAGTCCAAAGGGTTAATTAATTTGTTGTTTCACGATCGTAAATATTCGATAAGAGTGAATATGCTCACAGCGCACAGTTTCGATCAGATGAAAAGACAAAGCAAATTTGCAAAATTTAACCTCTACGTTTCGATCCGGGTTTGGATCATTCTCAAGAGTATGCGTCTGAAAATATATATTGAATTAATATCTTTGTTATTTAACACGGAAAAGAACACTGTTGATAAAAAAAACCCTTAAGACACCTACTTGCTATGTATAAAGAATTTTAGAACTTTGAATTAATGGAACTAAATTCCATCCAAATTAAAGAGGTTAAATTTTGCAAATTTGCTTTGTCTTTTCATCTGATCGAAACTGTGCGCTGTGAGCATATTCACTCTTAACCAAAGGGTTAACTCGAAAATAAATAATTCGGCCCGTACAATATTTAAATGTTTAGTAATCGATCAGATACCAACATATCTAATAATGTAAATAAATAAAGAGTGGCTTAGCAATTTTTAGTGGTGACTCCGAGTCGCCACTCGAGCGCTAAGGGTTAACTCTACCGTTCGTCTCGCATGTTTCGTAGGCCGCAACCAAATCCGTGCTCCCCAATTTTATGGATTTTGGTTCGCAGCATCGGAAATATCGCACCCCTCTCGAGTTTGCACAGTGCTCGCGCAATGTTCATTTCAATATCACTGATTGAATATAGTCGCGGGATTTTGTTACATCGCTAATTAATCCACAGTGAATGCTCGATGTGATATCGCGATTCCAATTTGTTCTCTATTCCCCTACTACACTAATAGGCGGCAGAGGCGTTGTAAATGATTAATGACAAATTTATATTTCCACGCGAGGAGTCGGCAACCCGGAAACAAAATCAAACCGCGTGACGTTCGATTGACATTTTCCAAGTTTTTGCACGCGATGACACGCGTAAAAGCTCGCAATTTATTAGTAGACTGCGGATCTCTATGCAAAATAAAAATTGTCTGCATCATTTACAAGAGACTGGAGTTTAATTTTCATTTTAATAATCTTAACAAGCTGCATACACTAGATTGGCGTTATTAGATCATTCTAACCTTTTCACTGTTTTAAATGGCAACCACTCATTTTCGCCATAAATGCATAAAGTCCGCAGTCTAGTGATTAATTCACTACACTAATTGGTTTGTTTGAACTACTTTATTTCAATAAATCTTCGAAATGATGACCATTGTTTTCAATACATTGCTGTATACGGAAAATATATGAGTTCTCCCATATTAAAATCATTAAGGGAAGAAATAACATTCAATTTGGTTTCTATTTCTTGCAATCGATGCAGACAATTTTTATTTTGCATAAAGGTCCGCAGTCTATTTATTAGCAATTTATTAGCATTTATATTAGCAATCGACTGTCGATATGAAGTATCGAGCAATGTTAATAAAACTAGTAAGTAACGGAAGGAACAAAAATATTTGAAAAAGGCCATTTTTAACTGTAGGGTAATGAAATGTTTTGTGCATTTGTTGAACAATATTTTATATTTAATTTTCATTGAAATTTTTTATTAAAGACGAAATTGTTTTACGAAATACGTAAAATAGAAATTCCAGAAGAAAGAAATCGATATTGAGACGAAATTTAGAATCAAGAATATGTTAATGATAATTGGCAAATAGGTTAATGAAAAAATTATAATACATTACAGTTCATTGATTAGATATCGGTGCGAGAATCTTCATTGTTGGCAAAACGTCATTGAATCTCTGGATCCGTACCGTGCGGCGGTCATGGCGGCCATGGAGACTATGGCGGCTATGGTGGCAGCCGTTTTCGATATTAAGGCATCCGGTATTATTTATAAACGGGACCGTCGGCGTCTCTTAGTTTCGCTTTTGCAGCGGAAAACAAGCGGCTGCGGCCGTATTAGATATTCGACCGTAAAGAGGCAGCGTAATACCGGCCCGTGAACCTAGTCGTAGCAGTTTAGCAGTCTGGGGGATGGGGGTGCGGTTGGAGGGGTCGGCCCGGAGATTTGCAACGAAAATTAGCATTTTTCCATGCGACCGAGCTGCGTAGCTAACATCGTGGCGGCTAGAAAGGGACGAAGGGAGAGAGAGAGAGAGAGAGAGAGAGCGAAGGGAGTGGGACGCACAGCGGAGGGAGAAACTGGCGGGCTGGGATCGTCCGGGCTCGTGTGAAAAGGAAAGAAAACAGAGAGGCTCCGTATTCACCGCGGAAAGATTAACGTGTAACAAGCTACCGCGAGCAAGCTGACGTAAACGTTTACACAAAAACGAGCGTCGGTTTTGATCGAGCCCTTTCCTACAGTCGCCGACGCCGTTAAACGAGAGCTTTGATGCGCGCACGCGCTTGCGATTCGACCTCTCTTCCTGACCGCTTTATCACTCTCCATTAACCAGAAAAATATGCATTAACTCTCTCCGCGGCTCACGCACTTTTTCCTTCGAATAATCGCCGCTCATTACTGACCGGTCCCGCGATAAATGTTAAATGTTATTTCGGGAGAAGAGGGACACCGCCGCGATACTCGTTTACTTTGTCGCGCGAGAAGCGATCCATATTTCTCCGGGATGCCGGATGAATCCGGACATCGCGCCGCTCGCATTTTCGATCTTAATACATCATTTGCATATTCATCGGCAAACTTTCCGACCATTTTTCAATTTCCCCCGGTTTAAGATCATCCGTTGCCTCGAGAACGGACGTCTTTCTCCCTTCTGTCGTCGAGCACTTTCAACTTTATTATTATCCACTGTCGTCGATAATGTTTTTTCTCCGCGCCGGAGAAAGCTTCGTCGATATTCAAAACAGCGGTCGATCGCCTCGCTCCGCGCGGTCGATCGAATAATATAACCCTTTGCAGTCGACTGTCCCCTCTCAAGCACCACTAGAACTAACTAAGCTATAATTGACAACAATTTCAACATTGCTGAGTGCCTGTGTTTCATAAACTGCTAAATGCTGTTACTTTATGCATTTTATAACTTCAAATAATACTAAGAATTAATATTGATATTAAGATTATAAGAATTCCTCTTAATTTACTCTTTAAAAAGAGGAATTGCTGATAATTATTCCAGCAAAGGGTTGGAGGAGCGAAGGGATGATCTTTCGAATAAAACAAGTATTTCGGCGAATAGCGGGCCCGTGCCATCTTGTTTTCATCGATGCTCTCTCGCAGCTCGTCTCGGTGAAACAGCAAAGCCGACAGTGTCCCCTCTCGGTGTCTAATTAAAGGCAGATACATTAATGAAGGAGGTTTAATCAGGGTGCGTTTCATGCGTTGTATTTCGCGTATTTTCGCCCTGACTGCGCGATGGATGGTTCACCGGAGTGTGGCAGGGAGAGAGGGAATGCAGTTAATGACACTGAAGTATTCATATATCGTTCGCGGCGATATATCATGCTCATTTCGTGAAAATCATAGCCGCGCACCGAAATGCCACGCTGAATGACGAATCGCAGAAGTAGATAAACGTTTTACGGGGACGTTGAATACCGGTAACGATCCCCGGCGAGCCCTGGGGGCCAGCCGCAACATTTCCTATCGACCGACATTTAATAATTGATTAATCGGATGATTACTCGACAGATCGAATGATAATGGTGCATTATTTAAGGTAATCAAGCCGCATTATCGAGTGTCGGGGAAAACGCGCTTAACAACTTGCATGTTTTAAGAGAGGCGCGCGGAGAGAGACAGTTTGAAATTGTTCGGCGAAGCCGCGTCGCTCAGAAATTCGACAGCCGGACGTGTAGGCACTTCCGGTTTTTCAAAAAGCGAGACGCGCGCGAATCGTCTGGCTCGAAGCGAAGCGTCGCGACGCACAGTGTGGTATTTCGATCAGTTAGGGAAATTAAATTCTTAAGCTTTCCGGAAATAAGTTATACTGTTCTGTTAATTGTACGTAAATTCTCCTGTATTTTTTTTATGCAGAACACAACCGAAAAACCTAAGATGTAAATGTTAACTCATCAATTTGAATAAAAAGATTAGGAAGAATGCGATGAGAAATTCAAAAGGATAAAGATTCTGGGTTTCAATGTAGGAGTGAATACGCAATTGTTCAAAAACTTTCAATTTCGGAATTAAATTCCCCTAAATGATCGACATTGTAAGACGGTGAGGAATCGATATCGATAGGCGTTCGATATTCTTCGGTTTACGCGACCGCGAAATATCGCGACGCGCTATTCGCCTGTCGAAAGTTCGCCGGCGAAGTGGCATCAACAAGTTCGTCGTAAAATGATTTTATGCAATGACCGGGTCGTGGAAGTTGAAAATACGGAGGAGGCGTGTAGTAGTTGCGTGGAGTATCGACAAACTTTTTCATAAAATTTTCAGCGTTTTCGGTTATACGAACCAGCCGGAAGAATAAGGAGCTCTTGACGCGAGACTGGATATCGATTCCCTTAGGCTACTAACGCGGGCAACATTCGCGAAGAATCGTAAGTTAACCATAGGATGATTGATGGACGTCGTTTATGTCGTCCGCGCGAGCCGTAAAAGAACCAAGTATCCGTTGCTATAGTACATTGAGCCGTTCTTCGAGAACATTTGTTCGTTTCCCACTGGTATCAAGAGATATTCCGTGGAATGACAAGGGGCCAGGACAATGGAAGCCGTATCATCCACACACGACCGAATGTCCTCCCTCCGCACCGCTCTGGTCCGTGCAGGACTCGTTTAAGGACATCGCTGGCCGACCGAGTGGCCGCTTTTAAATCATACAAAGAGATACCGAACGAAACTTCTCCCGACGTCCACTTTTTCTCGATCGAAACGACAACCTGGCCGAAATTCGACGCGATTAGAATGCAGAAGTTTCCCCCGGTTGATAAATCGACGGTAATTCGATTCGCATCGAATTTCACCGGAATAATCGGTCCGAGCTGATAAAAAATGTACGTTCATTCCGGCTAACTTATGTATTGTCACAAGACCGGCGTGTTTTTTAAAGCGGCGCTCGTCCGGTTCGCTCGTTTGCTCGATACTTGCCTGTCCACTCTATCGTCCTTGGGGGTTGCAACCGTTTTACCGTAAATCGCGACGATCTTTCACCCTGCCGGCTGAAAAAAATGGCCGGCATAACCCGGGCCATATATTACACGGGCACGGTCTCAAAACTCCTCATTTCAAGCTCGCCCGCGGTAACTCAATCCGTGCGGAACACGGACTTCATCGCCTGCCAAATAGAAAATTCCTGACTCTATTCTCCGCGATACGAGACGACACCGCCATCGAATCGGTCGAGAAGTATGTCGTGTATCGGGTTGTGTTCGACCTACCAAATAAATGGGTCGATGGTTCAGTTTGCGGGCGGATCGTTGGAAAATAAAATTCGAAGGTTGCGAAGGGCGTTGCTTCGTGAAATCTGGTCTCTCAAGACAAATCTGAACCCTTTGACGATCAAGTTTCCCTTGGCTCGGTGGCTGGTCGTCGCCGGTCGCTCGTCTTTTGTATCGGAGCTTTCTTTGATTCGGGGTCGACAACGGGTCGACCACAATAGCTTCGAGAGACCTAGCCTCTGCACATTGGCGAAGCGAAATTTTAGAGTTTCCAAGGCCCTAAAAGTCATGCAACATTTTCAATTCGAGCGGAGTAGGCTGAAAAGTTGGTGAGCGAAACACGAACGGCTAGAATTTCTCTCTTCGGCGGGAGATAAACTCGGTTTTCGCGATTCGAATGGCTATATCCGTGTTCCCCTTTCCTCCTATAACTCAACACTGCCGATAGTTACGATCTACAATGGTCGCCAGCGTTCGATTCATAATTTAATACGACATTACGATCCGCCTCGACTATCCAAGCGTTCAATAAAGCTTATCCGTATTGACTAGCCGGCTCGCAATAAGCCGGAAGTGGCTCGCCAAAGGCATCTTTTATCGCAAACAATATTGCTTCTTCCATTGTAGGTCCTTTCGGCCGGGAATCATCCCGCTCCAGAAAATCCTCCCTCTCCGGCAGCGCAGCGGCGGACCGTCGAGAGGTCCTGATCCAGTTTTTTCTCCCGCGATCCCCTCGTTCGTTCTCGTAGTCCATTGTTTTTCTGTTTGGCGGCGTATCGATTGACCGAGCGTCGCGTCGGCGGCTGGTCTCCGAGAGACCGGCAAGTGTGATAAACTCGACACGCGTACGGGACCACCCGATGCCGCTGTGTGGATGTCATAAATTAGCGGAGCCTTCATAAACATTTCACAGCTGCTGCCGACAACCCTGGGCCCACCCCAAACTCCACCGACACCTCTGTGTTCCCGTTAGGCGACTCGACGCGATCCTCTTTCGCTCTCCTCCGCCTGCTCGTCCTCGCTCGGCCAACCTTCACCACCGACTCCTGCAATCGCGGCCGAAAGAACACTCCATCTTTTCCCGCGTTCGAGTCCCGCGGCGCGGCGGTCTCCGGCCGGTTCATTTTTTCGCGCCCGTGATATATGCACGCAACAGAGCCCCGACAACATTATCAATGGCCGCGTAATTTATCGCTCCCGGCGTCGAGAGGCAGCCCGAGTTTCCGCGCGAGGTCTGCTCCAACAGTAACAAAACTTTCTGAATTACCCGGCAACGCGTCTCGGAGACGTGCGATTAGCAGCACTGGGTGCAGTATATCCTCCCGACAAGTAACCTCCTTTTTGTTTGTCAATTTCATGACGAGAAGAAAATAAAGTTACTATCCGGACAGACTTCCTCGAATGAGACTCGAGCTCTCGCGTGACTGGATTCTCAATTATTTATCGCGGATCCTCTTTTTGCCGCGCGGTCGGGAGAGAGATTGATCCGCGAGGAAGATAAACCGCCGCGGAGCCGATTGATCAAGCGGAACGCGCGCGCGGATTAATTCCGTTTTCCTTGGCCGTCAAAACGGAGCGGACGATAAAAGCAAAAGGGTTGGATAAGGGGAGAAAGAGTTTGCGGCAAGGGTGGAGAAGTTCATCGTTTGAAACGGAGGCGAAAGTTTGACCGAAACTGGGTCGTAATTCCTGCGAGCCATCTGCAAAACCAGCCCGGCGAGAACGCTTCTCGCGGAGAGACGAGTCTCCTCTCCCTCGCCTCGCCTCGCCTCGCCTCACGAAAGAATCGCGGAGTCGCGCGAACTCTCGACTCTTCGTCGCCCGCCGCGAAATGAAATACAAACTTCCGCGTGTGCACGCGCCCGGCAATCGTGCCCGCTTTTATTATTCAATATCATTCTCCGAGGATGATTTTCTAGCTGGCTCCGACGATTTAGTGCGATTCGCCCCTTAATGGCTAGTCGTTTCCGCGATATGATAAATTTCTGATTACCTAGCTGGTTTCTTCGACCCGGGCTCCGCGTGTATCAAGACATAACCTCGGCGACGTTGAATCCGGTTCGCTGGTCGCCGGAAACACCACCGGCAAATATTCTATGCCGACGTTGACTGAAACCCTGTCCCTTCGAAACCAGAACACTCTCAACCCGAACCGTTTCTAATTTTTACGGCACGTACGGTACATGCAACTGTTACTGCGGTTGTACGTTTTATTGCAGTGTTTTTCTCGATGAAATTAAAATGCGTAAAAGTAAATATTTTGCCCTGAATCAATTTGTACAATTTCATGTGAATGCATTCTCGTTGGCGAGGCAAGCAGAACTGCGCGATATAAAATATTCTGAATAATAACAATCATTTCACCACGTTTTTATTAGCTCGCTTTCTTGTCTGTATGTTTGTTTGCTTGTTTGTTCGATACAAATTTTGCAATTGATTTTAAACTAACTTCCCGATGAGCTAGGTACTTTAAATTTTGAACATAGCTCAGAACTGGATGACAGTGCAATATTTAAAAAAGATGTTTTTAAAAAGCCTAAGCGTTTAGGAGATATAAATTATTAATGAATTTCGCCGTTACACTTGCGCCTCACGTTTTTCGTTTGAAATATTACAAGTATTTCCATGGCTATTCAAAATTCACAATCACTTTTCAGGACTATCTGTATGGGGTTAGGAATCTGTACGGGGCTAGAAAAAATTATTTTATACTTTTCAGTCCGTTTTTTAAACGATATTTTTTTTAAAATCTATTTTTACTCAAATTATTTTATACTTTTCAGTCCGTTTTTTAAACGTGGTGTTTTTTAAAAATTTATCTTTACTTTTCAGTCCGTTTTAAATTTATCTATTCGGTCTCAATATGTATATTATTAACTTTCTCTCTGTGTATGACTGAAAATTTCCAAAATTCCATTTCGCTCCAGAAATGTATGGCGTCCAATTATCCCCGTGCACACAGGTCATTAGAATTGAATTCAGCAGAACTGAAACGAAATTCCATTTGCGGCAGATATAAATCCTCTACGTCCTCCAAAAAATGACAAACGATAAGAAGGTTCGAACTGAAGGATTTTCAAGGATTGAAAGAAGGCTTTCGAGTTGTAATAGCGACGGACGAGGGTGTGCACGCGCGTGTAGTTGGATTCGGAATCGCATGCCGTGGCAGCGACGCAGCCAGACAATCGAATGAATGACGTCGCCGACAGGCCCGTGATAATTGCATCATTTGGACCCGACAAATGCGATAAGTAACGCACTTTTCGCGTAATACGGTCAGGATGGCGGCGAGTGGAAAGCCGGTAACGAAGTTTTCCACGGTTGCTTAAAGCGGCGAAGGAAGGACGGAAGGAAGGGTCGGCCTGTGCGCGCATCTGCCGCAGAGACTCCGTTATCCAATGATTCCGCTGACATCCGTAGACGCTCCGACAAATAATTCGGGGGCCCCGAACGTCGTTCCTTACCTCTTCTTCCATTCTCCCTTCGTTTCCCGGTGTCCTCCTCGACCCTCTATCCGCCCCATACTTCACCCTCGATCCTCGATCCTCCATCCTCTCTATCCTCACCGTCCTCTCCGTCCCCTGTCGTCGTTCGCCGCGCATCCTCTCGCGACGGCAATCTCTCGCGACGTCAAAGTTGGTTCGCAGCTGCTTCGAAGACGAAAACGGCCCTTTCAAGATATTCCGGCAAACAAGTTTCTTAAGTACGGTATGCGCTTTGCGCGACCTTCCCTTAAAAGGGTTCTCGATGCTTTTAGAAGATTAATTTGTACACTACTGCCTCGCCTACCGTGGACCGATAAGAATAAGCGTCGCGCGGCGAAATCACAAAGTTCGAGGCGACTCCTGTTAACGTCATCCTTCGGCCGGATTGACGTGCCCCTCTTTGCAGTTCCCTGTTCCCCGGCGGCTGTTCCAGGCAACTTTGCCGCCGGTAATGATTTTCTTTCGGCTAGAACTAATCGCATTACTCGAAAACATCGAATCGATGTTGTTGCAAACAACGGACAAACCCGACGGACCAGCTCGCGCGTTTATCGCGGTGCATATGTCGGCGAACACAATGCGATTATTTCTGGGAATACAGTTGGCTCGCAGCGAGGTCGCTCTGGGATTGCCTTCGCAGGATCGTCGCCGCGACTTAAGCCGCCGTTTAGAGCGTCGGGGTAGAATCGGTTCGCGTTACCGGCCTCGGAGGTGTCGTTTATAAGGCAACTCGAAGCTGCCCAAAATCCATGAAAATCCGTCCCCTATCGTCTCGCGTGCGATAAAACGTCAACGGGCGCGAGCTCGCACGCGGCGAGAACGTTGCAAGTCGTCCCCATGGGATCCTTATCATCGAACGCTAAGAAATTTCAGCCCCGCTGAATTATAGTCGCGCTCGTATTCGTGGGAAACCGATCGATCGCGTCCCGAACGCTTTCGCCGGACGTGAGAGAAACAATCGATGAAAAAAATGAACGCTCGCGGGAAACGGCGGGGAGAAAATCGCCGAGGCTCTGTATCTCCGCCTGGCCCCGGAATCCCGAGCTTTCACGTAACAAACGAGCCTCTGACTTTTCACGAGCTCCTCGACGTCTGGAGTGCTCGGGTCTCGAGAGAAAGCTGTTTTTGTGCATTTATATCGCCGGGCACTTAATCGATCGGGTTTTTCGACGTAAGCCTCTTATCGTTCAGAATGAGTCCTTTGGTTCCAATTAGCGTCTCTGAGAGATCGACCGGCTGCTGTGCCGGCTGCTGCTTGCCTCTCTCTCTCTCTCTCTCTCGCTCTCTCTTCTACGTGTATCGAAACGGTCCGCACGGAACTTTGAAACGATCGCGGACGAGATGTTGCGTACGTAAATGAATGCACAAAGAGGAATGGACAAATTCAAGACGAGTAACGAGCGGCGGAGGGGGGCTGGGTCGGGCGGCTTAAGACTTCGAGCACTTTGATGAACGGTTTAAACGACGACCTCCCCTCTCCGCAGGATCGATTCGCGATTTCAGATTCGGGAAATTCGAAAATGAACCTCGAACGGAAGTCCGTTTCGGCAGGAGGTTAGGGTAAATCGATCGGCGCACAGTCTGACGAATGGCCTTTTTAGCTGGACAAAATTCCAAATCGCCTATTTTTCTATATTTATCAATTAATATGTTCACCGTTGTATAAAATATGAATAATTATTAACTAGTTACAACATTTATATGATTTATATGATGACAACTTGGAATTTCTAAAGTGAAAATACATGTTTTGAGATTTAAATAGTCTTGTTAGTACATTTTAACATAGTTCTAGCGCATATGGAAATGTGCCCGTTCATTTATAGGTTAGGTGTTCGTCTTTTAGGTGAAGTTTACACGTTCCGTGAACATACAGCGGAAGAATTTTAAGTTTTAATATTCAAGAGTTTTAATACATGGTTATTTTCGATTATATTGGCACAGTTAGTTTTTGTTTATTCGAAAGTTAATTTTGTCCAGCTGAAAAGGCCATTCGTGACACTGTGCGGCGCCGTTTTAATTACGGTAACCCATTTTTCGTTTATCATTCCGGTGATTATTATTTATGAGCATTGCTGTCGGCGAATTCAATCGAGCGTTGATAATTATATGCGGTCTATATTGTTCCGTGGGAATTGGTCTACGGGCGTTATTAATATTTCGCGGTGAAATCTTCTGTTTCCGCCGTGTGTTGCGGTCGATGAAATTTACGCGAAATTTACCGTCGCTTGTTCTATTATATTATACTTGGGCGAGAGCGGCTTTTTCCCCGGGAATACTCGACAGAATCGCCGAGCGAACGTTATGGAATGATCCGACGCGACTGCGACGCCGCATGATCTCGCGCAGTCCAATTTCGAAGATGATCGCGCTTCGGCTATACGAGAATGGTGGTCCACGTGGCGGAAGAACGTTTCGGCGCGCGTAATAAATCAAATAAAGCGACGCAAGTACACGGAGAGACTGGTAAAGTTTATTCGTGGCGTCCGGAGGAGGTGGCGTAGTGATTATCACGATCAAGCAAAGGGACGTGAACGTGTGCACTTTAATCTCGTCGAAAATCCAATTAAACTACTTTGCGATTGCGGCGCGTCCTGGCACCATGTTGGTTTCCGACATCTACGAAATTCGTAACCCGCGCTGTAACTTGTTTGGCTCGGTCGCGCTTCCATCCTATTACCGTTGAAATATACGGCCATTCGAATGCTGGCTGCTCGGTTAACTGCTACGAAATGTTATTTAAATCCTAATAACAGCATTAGCGTGGCTGATACGCCCTCTATGTTTCGCCTAGGTGGCTACGATATTATCCTAATTTTTAAGCGAACGACAAACACGGACTGCTCCGCTCATCAACTGTTCGGTACCGTATCGCTTTTTCAAAGTGCTCGCAGATTTTCCCGCACGAAGAACTTCTGACCAAGAGACACAGACCTATGCGAGACAGGATTGCTTTTATATCTTTATGTTTGTAAATGAAATCAAGATTTGTAGATAAAAACGAAAAAATGATTGAGTAAGTTGCTTACTGAATTTCATATGATTTTCTTCATTTTTTCGATATAAAACTGATACTCTGCCCGAAATTACCATTCACACATAATTGTCATAGATGATGCCTGATAATTAAATTTAGAAAGCCAATAAAATGAAAAATAGTATGTTTTTTATTTTAAAAAAACTTTGAAATAGTCTAGTTTGGATAATCCTTCACCTCGTACAATACTTTCGGTAGTTTATTAAAATATTCAATAAGTTTAGTCACAGATTAAATACAAATTTAATAATGCAACAAATATTTTGACGTCGTTCGGGTGGGAAGAGTGAACAACGAAGAGTGTTTGTTTATCGCAAAAGAAAGAAAACGTATGACGGAGAGTCGGTCGTATCTGTGTATAATGACGCGGGCGCCGTGAGATCCGATTGGCGGAACAATTATTCTATTTGCCGGACATAATCAAGAAATAACATGGGACGATGTAATGCGAAAAGGAGAAGAAAAAAGGGAGGCGGAGAGAGCTGTACGAGGTGGTAGGAAAACACGAGAGCCTGAACGAAAAGTGCCGCAGGGCGATGCGCATATAGACGAGATTTAGAGATAGTCTCGACCGAGGGTTTTCATTCCGAATTCAATAAAAGCTTTCGACAGATTATGCATGTCCTCTTTCGCGTGGGGAAACGCTCGATGGCGGAGGCGGCGGCGGCAACGAGTCTCCTCGGGGGAAGTTAAAAATGAAGTCTCGTTCCATTTCATTAACAAGACCCCCGCTTCATTAATTCGCATAAACCTTAAATCTTCGTTTCTCCGCGAGCGAATGATAATGTAACGTGACACACTGAAATTGTCCCGGCATAATCCCAGCGAGTGTACTCACCTCGCGTCGTATAAAGAAAATTTCTATCGTTTTCGCGAGTACGCGACGAGCACGAGGCCGAGAGTAGGGCGATTCCTAAATTGCGCTACCGCACATTCATCGTCGGGGAACAGATTTTTGTCCGTCCGACGCGTGACTCTCGCTCGCGCAATTATAAAATTACATTGGAGCTTTGGATGGTGTACAAACACGGGGAAACTTGGAAACGTGTAGCAATTTCTACGTCGCTAAGAGTGTTCCGCCCAGCGAACCATTGAGCAGCGCGAGCCCCGAGCTAGCGGGGCGAACGTGAATTTATGACATTAGCGAAAGCCCCGAGGCTTTCTGACCGATAAAAGAACGTGATGCCTTTTCACGGGGAATGACAAAGACCGCGGTGACGTTGAGAAATCTTTAAAATATAATTTCACCGGGTATTTACGGGGAAACGTTTAAATGGAATCCACCGAGAAGGCGGAGGTAGAAACGCGCGCGATGCAAAGTAACGTCGTAAGAAGCATTTTTCATTTCCGTTGCCCGTGGCCGCTCTTCGCTCGCTCCGCCCTTCCGGACTGACTTTCATTGATCTTTCTTTTTCTCTTTATTTACTAGCGCTCCGCCGGAAAACTAACGCCCCGGTAGTTCGCTCGAGAACCGGAAGGTGCAAGGTAAACCCGCACTTCGCGGGTTAAGCGGCCGTGAGGAGACGCAGTAACGTTTGAAATTTCGAGGACCATGAGCTTCCGTGTCTCTCCCCGTCCCAGCCCGCGCGCGTTTCGACACTCTATTCTTCTCGATTTAACCGCAATGCTCCGTTGTAGCAGTTCACCGGCAACGGGCGGAGCCACTTCGGATTTTTCCTTGGGCGACTCGCATCGGGGAGAAAACCGCTGATTAAGTGGCTACTCGATCGAAGGATCGTTTACTTTCGCAACGATGATTGAATTTATAATGAAGCCCTTTGGCCCCCGTCGAGCACTCGCGTTCCAATGGACGATCCGCCTGTTTCTTTCTTCCGTCTTCAAAGAGCTGAAATTCCATTAAAGGAATTACCGTACACTTGGCTGCATTTGATTTTCTTCTCTACCTTCTGATTCCCCTAAACGGGAAAGCCCCTTGCTCTCTCCTCGCGATATCGTCCCCGAGAGCGAACTTGACCGGATCAATTTCCTCGGGGCGAATTAACAACGAAATATTCCCGCGACGAACGCGAGAGGTCGTTCGAGATTCGAGCGTATTCCGATCGCGAGACCGTACATCTTTCACGTTACGTTGGCTCGTCCGGCCAAGTACGCGCTCGTTCTACTTGTTCGACTTGTTCCACTTGTTCCACTTGTTCCGGTTGTTTTATTCAGGATTTACGCGCGTCGATGAGCATCGCGGCTAAGTAACTTATCGCCGGCAAGCAAACGCGAAGGCGATAAAATAAAACTCGCTCCCGACAAAGCTCCGAGGAAAACGATTTCCAAGATACATCGGGCTCACGTGGCCGGGTCAACTCCATTCGGTAAACCCGGACAAGTACAACCATTTGTCACTTTATACCGGTGTTCGGAACGGTGCTGCAGCGTGAAGGAAGTACTTTTGTAACGGGACGCACTTCGATATAAACAATAGCCGCGACGAATTTGCCCGTGACGTTTCCACGATACTTTTTCGTGTCACCCGGAACTCGATATCCTCCCCGAAATCGCATATAAAACGTATTGTAACGCGGTCGCACTCTGAATTCCACTCTACGTTTGTTTTCTTATTTGTTTATTCGACGGGCCGGCTTCTGGAATTGTTACCGACGATGGGGGCCCTGTGTTTGATCGAACGGTTTCGGAAAAAAATGTTCTGAGAATCTGTCGGGCGCAGAACGAGGGTTCTAAATATGTTATAGTCTTGTTCGTGTTGCACGAGTTCGAGGAATAATGCACAGAGCGTGGCAACAACGACAGTCCATTTGGTCGTTAGACAAGCCCGTGACCGGTCGCTGAAATATACTTGGCTTCGTTATTCGTGACTCGTGAAACCTTGATGGATCGGCTCGTGATCGATCGTCACGGGAAAAGTATACCCAGAGAAAAGTCGCGAAAGAGAGGACGCGGAGGCGCTACGGGTTTGGCACAGGAGGTGGAACACGCGGAGAAAGAGAAGGGGAGAAGAGGAGGAGGAGGAGGAGGAGGTGGAGGCACATTTCAAATACGTGATCGATGCGTGCATTCAGCTCGCGCTCGAGACTGCTACGAAAACTTTTTGAGATACATAACGTCTGCAACGAATGCGCGATGGACAGATTTACGAGGTTGCATGCACGCATGAATTTCACCTTATTTACTTGCAACGAAACAACCGAGTTGTTGACGAGATACGTCTTCAAAAAAGGTACGCTTCCCTCTGTCGAGCGCGCCGCATCGGGAGAGCTCGTCCGTGTCTCATGCATTCCGCTATGCATTCCTTTTAACGCGAACGACACGGTTTAATGAATCCCGAAACGGATGAAAATCTTTGGCAAGCGTATTTGGAGCGAGCAGACAAGGATATCATTCGTGGAAAATGATCGCCGGAGATTCTGAACGGACAGTGTTAAACTTTTGGTGACAATAAAAATTGCCACATCTGGAATTTTCTAGAAATTGTGAAAAGATCAACTGTTGTATGAAAATCTGGGTTGAAGAAATGTCTTGCATTTTCGAATTAAAATTGCTCCGAGTCCAAGGGGTTAACTCGGAAATGAAACATTTCTTCCGACCTAGAATAATTCGATTCTCTATTCTATTCTATAGAGAAATAAAAGATGCGGAATGTGAAAATCTACAGAATAGAGAATAGAATTCTATGATTTTTGAAATTTGGTGGATATGAAATTGATATGATATCTCATAAGATACTTAAACGTTCAGTAACTGATTAAATAACAACATACATATCTAGTAATGTAAAGAATATTTTAAATAATGGTACAGCAATTTTTAGTGGCGGGTCAGACTCTCCACTCGAGTATTAAGGGTTAAATGAGAATAGGCTCCGTGTAGCGGGTTGTTTCGCGATGTCCGAGTAATTATAGGAAAAGCGAGCGGCGCATAATGGTCGCGTCGCGCTGTCGAAGAAATCTGTGTCCGTGCCGAGGGAAATGTTTTCGAATGGATTATATGTGCCAGGTTCGTTTAAATAAAAAAGATGGAAGCACTCAACATGCAAATCAGACTATCCGTTTTGTTAATGCAAATATGTAAATGGCCTGGCCGCCCGGCGTTGTTTACGGCTCGCCGTTGCATTCTGCGGGCGTTCCAGAGAAAAATCGGGAGCGAACGATGATGTACCGGCGGAGGGCCGGTAAAGAGATCGTGAGACCGAATAATCGAGTCTTTTCTTCCTTCGAACCCCCCTCCTCTTTCGGCCGTGTTGTATTAAACGGCCTGAGAATGTCGCGGTCGCTGGAACATGAAATTTTCCTCCGTTCGCGGGACCGAAGCTTGAAAATAAACGGACACCGTTGCCGTGTAGAATTCCGTCAGATAACAGATGCGCTGCCGAACAGATTGCTAAAATATTTGATATTCCACGGCCAATCAGTCAGTTGATAACGCTGCCGTTCCCCTGCCCGTCGCAGACGACTTCAATATTTGCCGACTCTCTAACGTGCTTTCAAAAGAAATACACGGGGAGCAACGTCGTACACTTAGTTGCTCCTTTTGCCGGAATGCAGAAGTTATCTCTCCGAGGAACGTATCCGGCGAAATCTATTTTTCTTTCGCCGCGGAACGGAACTTTCCTCTCGTTCCGGACCGACACAAAGGGAAGGGAGTCATAATTCCGCGATTTCCGATCGCGAGGCGCCGCGATCCGCTTCCTCGGAAAATCCAGCAAAATCAAGCTTTTTTCATCCGGTGCAGAATAAATGTTGGACTAATAAACCTTATACTGTGCCGTGACCTCGTGGCTCGGAGAAGTTAGTTGAAGATGACAGGAGAAGCTCGTGGAAAACAGACAAAAATACGACGGTGCTTCAGGGATGGCTTCTGGTAGGGGAGCGAACGAAAACTACGAGGCTCGATCGTTGGTTTTTTTGGTGGTCGGGTGGAGGGTTTGGGGGGTCATTGAAAGGGAGGTTCGGGCAGAAAATGGTAGCGTTTCCGTGGCGTGGGCGGCCGGAACAGTCGAAAGATTCGGCCGTGTGGAAAGACATTCCGGCAAAAGGTCGGCCGCAGAAACGAGCCTCGCTTATACGGAAGCCAGAGGGGAAACCGCGTTAATGAAATTGCCGGGGCAAACATGAACGTAATCCAAAACCGCTGATACAATATTTAATTGAATATTTAATTGAATTCTTAGTGGGCGTAACCGCCGACCCGCTGCCAGTTTTATCCCGTTTGCTTATTCCGGAAACGTATCGCGGACGTCCTGCTTCCGATGATACGAGATTATTGCGCCCCTATTACCGGAATCAAGCCGCCATTGCTCGTCAACGTCAGCCTCGTCGAATAAACGGGTCACCCGCACCACGAAAAACCGCCGACACCGACGAGCATCAGACTCGCCAATTATTTTCTTCGCCGCGATCTAGTGGACAGCGAAATTATGAAAATAGTGGTACATATTTAAGAGATCTGTTTGTTAAATCGTTTCGTTCGTTAAACATTTTTTCTCCCCTCTTGTGCAATCGCCCATGATATCCTCCATATATTTGTTGTGCGCGGAGCTTCATTCCGATTAAATCGACATCGAAAATTTGCCTGTTGACAAATTGCCAATTTTTCGTCGAGCTCGCAGCAAGAGCCGGAAAAAAAAAGAATTTTTTACACTGCATTTTCGAGCGGGATGACATGTTTATGGGTAGTCGAACAGCGAGTAACGCGGCCTCGAACGACAGTGTATTACCGGAATAAAACATGTTTCGTTGTCGAGGGAAAGAGGGGCTCGTCGAACGTTCTGTGTTACCCTGTCGTTATTCGGTAGGGTAACGCGAGCTCTAAGAAAAATCAAAGAATATTCTCGAGGTACAAAGAGGATCCATGCTCGGAACTAATGGGATCGAAGGGTGTACCACGATTTACACAAGACGACAATCTGTCCCCCCCTCTCCTCCCGCACGGCAAACAAACCTGCAACCAACATAGTTTCCTCTTTCGCCGGGTAATGCAGAAATAACAAACCCGTGGCACCGAGACAGTTTATTTTATATCTCGGTTCGCCTTTGAACTATCGCAAGCTCGTTTGTGCTTTCTAAGGAAGCAAAAGGGACGGAAAGGTGACGGGCGAGGAGGAACGAGGGCGGAACGAGTCTCTCTCCGGTCTCACGTTCGAGACCGTTCGCAGCCCTCGTTATGTCAATGTAAATTCGACCGGCTCGAATTGACAGCGGCAGTCGATGGAGTTTAAATTGAATCGAGCGGGCTCCTTCGACGATCAACTCCCCGCTTGTTCTTTGATCTTTCTTTATTAAGAAATTGATTTCCCGGGCAATCTGTTCAAATAACAGATTTATTCCGCAGTTAAACAGAAATCCTTTATGTCTCCATCGTTGGAAAGAAAATGTGACAACCGGGGGCCGATAAACGAGGAACATTCCGTATTTATTGTCGCGATAAAAACGAAAATGCTGCTAGGCGATAAAATACAAATTCGGCCGAAATTTCACGAGGCGCCGTTCTCGAAAAGAAATTTTGCGTTTGGAGTCGCGGAAGCTCCGGCTCGTATACAGGGTGATTCTGGAAATGTCAATACTTCACGAGATAGTTCGTCTTATTATTATTATTATTTATTATATACGGACCGAGGTCCTTTTATACAAATGTAGGCTATAAAAAGGCTACATGCTTTCCGCTTGGAATTCGCAAAACTCCAGAAGGATCTAATATTATTATGAACCGATAGTTTAGTTTTGTCTTGTCTTGGAAACTGTTTACTTATTGTTATACAGCGGATCTTCATGCAAAATAACAATTTTCCAGCTGCATTGCAACAGACTGGAGTGAAACAGGACTTTATTATCTTTCGTAATATGTTTAATAAGTTAGAAAAATGATTCTTTCCAGTTCCCAGAATCACCGTGCAGAACGCGGAGACACTTCTGGCAAATTACCGTTTAAAGCAAGAGCGACCTCCGCTATCTTCCTCTTGGTCGCCCTCTGTTAGAGGCAGCTCGGTCGTCGGACACATGAAATTTATTGGAAAGCCGGGGACGCATTAATACGTCTTAATTGCTGGCAACAAACACGATAATATTAATGGACGCCTTAATGTCCGAGATAGGATGGCCGCGTCGAAGACAAGAACACAGCAGTCACTAAATGAAATTATCGGGGTCTACGTCTTGCCGGCATTCACCCTCGGATCATTCCTTCCTCCGCTATTGGTCTCCGTTCATGGGCCAGTAGAACTGAATATCATCCTCCGAGGCTCAATCTCAATAACAATTATTTCCATTATTAGAAATTTAATAAAGGGTTGGGGGGAGGGGGTGCGGACGGAGATTGGGGAGTGGGCGATGGTCTGCGGATCTCCATCGGTTGTCCTTTGAAGGGCGAGTCGTATCGATAGATCAGTCAGGTTTTCCGTAATATCTCGAGGAGGTTCTAAAGAGCGCGCCGAAGGGTTCATTAATAATAGAAGATCGAGAAACGGAAACGATATTGTCGCGGATTTATGAGTTTGTCGGAGGGAGTCGGGGAACCGGGAACGGGGACTCGTCTGGATCGTGAGCGGGGAATTTAAGAAATCGTAACGGAGACGTGAACTCGGCGTAGCCGAAGAAATTCAAAGTTCAGGGAGCCTGCGAGCGGAAACGGCACGTGAGATAGAAATGTAAGAAAATACGCTGACAGATTCATCTGTATTCAGTAAGGTGAAAATCTCGCGATTATGTGCGCGCTGCGTGCTGAGACGGAAAGACGTGACCCACGTTCATCAAAGATTTATCTCGAATATTCCGTCGATTCACCTTTGCAAATGTTCGAAAATAAAGCTGCCTCGAACGCAGGTTCCTCCGAGCGTATTCGATATTCCGCGCGGAGGTCCCCGGCCTTCTCTCTGACATAATTGAAAGGAATTTGATCAGACCGTCCGGCCGTGATACGAAATTAAATAGACGAAATACTCTTTGTTCGTCGAGCGGATGGATTTTTTTTTCAAATTTCGTTCCCATTCTTCCGCGATTTTTTTTTTTTGCGGTCTGTCGAGGCCTTTGTCGTCAGGCGTCGGTGTCCAGCGGAGCCGTGGAAATTCCGAAAATGTTACCTCGATTTTTCAAAAAGCCCGGGCAGATATATTGCCTCGATCATGTTGCAATTACTACGTGGTTCGGCGAACCGATGGGAAAGAAAACGAAAAGCTCCGGGGTCTACCACGAAGGGCTGACCACTGGATGAATGGTCCTCTTAATTTCTCCAATAATGGCTCGAGCAGTAGCAAGGGTCGGCTGTTTATCAAGACTGCGATAGCTATATAGGCCGCGAGTCCTTCCACACGAGGTTCCCGCACGAACGCGCGAGCCGTCCTATCGAGTGGAACCAGGAAAATGTGAAAATTATAGAAAAGCCAATGAAAATTCAGACCGAGAGAGCAACCGGTTCTAATTACTTCGCCGACCTGTTCTCTACCGAAATCCTACGATCACGCATTGTTTATAATATTCTTCTAATATTCTCCTCCATCATCTACGCCTAGAAAGTTGATAGTTTAAACCGATTTCGCGGGAGGAAAGGCGACAAACATTTTCGGCAACGGCTTTTTAGTTATTCATTCCGATCCGCGTCCCTCGGCTTAAATCTTCGTAAGCATTTATGCGAACCGTGAAACATAATAATCCTCTTACGATGGCGTGACTTCGTTAAGCATTCAGCGTTCGGCGTTCAGCGGCGAAGCTGAGCGCAAGACACGGCCGAATGTAAACGACGTCGCTGCTATAATGCCTGGAACAGCGTAGTAGTTTTAATTCACCAAATTTCCAGCGGTAAACTCGCGTACATTACCTCTACTAGTCTGACAGTGGGATCGATCGATCTACGTCACAGCGGTATTTGAAATATTCTGGCAATTATCCGGGCATGGTGAACGCGGTCGAAAGACGGCTGGAAAATCGGGGCGATCGCGCGCACGGCCATCTCCTCAGGGCTATTGTTTCATTGGCATTGCAGATGACAAATCGCGAGCAGCATACAGTGAAGTCCGAGATCACAGTAAACACAGGTTGCGGCGCGCCATTAGCTGGTTAGAGAGGGATTCCGTGTTGCTCCATTCTAATCAACCGACGCCGGCATCGGCAAGCATCGGTGGCGTCGCCGGCGCGCCAATCAATTGCACACCCTGAAATATCCCTAGTGGCACCCTCCATCGCCCTTCGTGCTCTCATTCCGTCTACTCTTCCTTTATCTCTCCTGCCCTCTCTCCGCCGCTCACTCCCCTTTCCCTCCCTTGCGGCACTGTTTTACCCCCCAGAGGATTAGCTAATGGTCCATCCGCTGTTTTATCGGACAGATTCGCACCGCTCCAGGGCTGAAGGACGTGAAACGTCCTGTGAAAGGACATGAAACGAACGGAAAATCCGAGCTGCCGTACGCGTCGACGGACCCTTTGCTCTCTCCACCCTTCCTCGCTTCGCACCGCTCTCACGGTTTTTTCAACAATCTCACCGTCTTGCCCATTCTCCTTCCGGTTCCTCGAGTTGCACCAATTTCTCACCCGATTTCTCAGGGTATGAATGTAGTGGAGCGGTAAGATCGCGGCATCATCGAAATAATAATTAAGGGGGTAGACTCGTCTCCAGGATTCCATGTTTCCAGGTTGTCAGCGGCGAAAAACGCTGGATAAAAGACTAATCAAGGCCGCAATCGCCCTCAAAAGTACTATTCTTAATTTACGAGGCGTAGTTTGTATTATTCGACAGCATGTAGCTGTCGCAGCTTTATGAAACTAGCTACAGTTACTCGACTTAATATTCGGACGCTCTAAAAACGACGATAACTTTTTTAATATTGTACTATACGAGCAGGCAAACTAAACTAGGGCAATTAGTTTACTACAGGATGCGAACATTTTTTTTTCCAAAAATAGCAATTGATCGCAATTGGAAAGAAAAATACTAAAAGTTGCAGTTCACGTTTTGTAGGTTTGTGTCAATTATACAGGGTGTCTCGGCTGAAGGAGGTCACCTAAATATCTTCTTTATTTTTGATGGCACAAAAAAAAATATTTATGGCATAATTTAAATGGTATCGAACGAGGAATATCATAGAACAATTTTTTTTTGTCCGGTCATTTTTTCAGTTTTTTCAAGGTACATTTAGAAAATATGATATATTTTGGTCAGATTTGATATACATGTTCTCTACATTAGAAAAAATTAGTGAGTGGCATTTTCATTTGTCTGACTTATGGACGGAAGTGTATGGAAAACTGATCACACACACTTTAAATCAGAATAACTTTTTTATGAATGGACCAAACGATTTCAATTTCTGTGTAAGGCTAGAAGAATTAGTTTAGTAGATGACATCTAAAATATATGTTGAAAAAATGCACTTGTTCGGAATTGTGAAAAACAATAGTATAAATTGATTTTTACGACTTTTTTAGCTGTGCCAATAACGAAAATTTGGAAGATGTGTTTGTCCTGCTCGTATAAATTGTATGCGCTCCGAAAATTTCATTGAAATTAGTTCATTGGTTCATGAGTTATAAACGATCAAAAGTGGTAAAAATTCCGAAAATCTTGAAAAATTGCAATTTTTACCACTTTTGATCGTTTATAACTCGTAAACCAATTAACCAATTTCTATGAAATTTTTGGAGCGTATATAATCTCGCCAATGTTGCACTATTCAAGAGGATAATACAAATAGAACGAACTTATTCACTGGAATAAAAGTTGAAGTACGAAGATCTACTCTGAAAATTGTATTGAAGTAAATTGGTGTACGAAGGAACAAAAACTTGACCGGCCGATAAAATTGACCGACACGTCGTCGCTGCTTGTGTATTCTATCGGCGTGTCGCTCGGCTCATTGAAAGGGAAGAAAAGAGGGAGCGGAGCAGACGGAAAGAGAGATAGCCAGGTGGACGGAAGAAGCGAAGGCGGAGGGCGAGATTTCAATGGCAAGCAAATAGCACGAAGCGTGGCCAATGGGCTCTCACTTTGATTAAATGCAAATTATGCGGGAAACGCGATTAGTACGGCCGACACTCTGGCTGCAATCTTCAATCGTTCTACCTATGGCCTCTGTGCGCTTCTTTCTGTGTACGATGTGAATTTAAAACAGCCGAGCAAGAAAGCGTTTAGGTTACAACGTGTACAGTGCATGTGTGTGCAGGCATGCGCCGCACAGTGGGACCTCTCGTCCAAATCGGAGACAAAATCAAAGGATTTTCGATAGACATGAGGTAGAGCAATGAAATTTTTTAAAAATTGAAACTGAAACTTTGGAGAATATGGAAAAAATAAGGAGATTATAGTAAGAACGTTTTTTAACGTTGAGAAAATTCGTTAAACTTGCACAATTTCAAGAAAATTGTGGTTTTTCCAATACCACGCGCGGAAAAATTTTTTTTTGAACATGCTATACTTCATTTCCCGTAGATTTTTTCACGCTGATTTCAAATCTGGTCTCAAAATTTGTCTACGACCTCAGGATATTGCAAAATCAATTTCTTGAAATTCTACATGTTTAACGAATTTTCTCAACGTTAAAAAACGTTCGTACCATAATCTCCCTATTTTTCCCATGTTCTGCAATGTTTCAGCTTGAATTTAAAAAAAATTTCGTCACTCTACCTCATTTCTGTCGAAAGGTCTTTGATTTTGTCTCCGATTTGGACGAAAGGCCCCCCCTGTGCACCGTACAGTGCGACAAAGCAATGGATTTTCTGTCAAAACCGAAGAGCTTTCGATGGAAATGGGATACAAAATAAAACATTGTAGAATATGTCGAATTGCAGCGATGATTAAAATTGTCGGCATTTACAGCATTCAGAAATGCGAGGTGAAACGATATCTTTTCGTTCAAAGAAACTCGCCGTATTAATTCGGTCGCTTTTAATAAGGAAAAAGGAATTTCCTGTTTGTACTCGGCCAATAATGGTTTGCGAGAGTTTGCATGAAAACCGGCAATCCAATTAACAAACATGAAACCCTCGCGATATTTCGGTATGACACACGACATCCTCAGAAACGAAAATATTTATTCAATACATTTCGCAGTGATAAGTAAATTTGAAGAACTTGATAAAATTCCCGAAACAAGGAGCGCGGCGTGGTTTAATTCCGAGAGCTAAAACAGTGCACTGTGTTTCGCGTCGGTTCGTTCCGCTTCGTCGAGAGCAATCGCAACCGGGGAATATTTACGCATTGTGTTTCTAACAAGACAATATGTTTGCCAAACGCTTCGCTTTAATTACGCCTTTTCCATCAATCCACTCGTCGCGAAATATTTGTATTAAAATATTTACAGACAAACACGCCTCGCTCCCGACGTGGATTTTATTATATACGGCGCAACGACGATCCTATATTGCACAAGTGTTTGTACGGCTGTATTCGACGAATGTAGCATTCAATTTAAATCTCTCGTCGTGCGACACTGGCTGGGAACCGCTCGGCGTTTAATTTTTCACCGCGATAATCGACGAAAAAACATTTCCCTTCGGATCGCTCGATGAACTCGGATCACCGTATGTTTTCCGAAAAGATCAACTCGCATTTTCGTTCGGTCCTGTAACACCGTTTTTGATTCGGAGGATCGGTTTTCGAGTTGTTGCTCGTTCGAACAGGTATTTGCATAGAGCGCGGGGGTCGCCGGTATTATTTTTCCGACACCGTGTACGTGCCTGTTGCGCGGGGCTATCGATCGCGCGTGTCGAACTTGACTCTCCAGAAAACGCCTAATCTGATTAGCGTCGCGGCGTCGCCGAGGGCGAAGACCGAGGAGCGAGGAGGAAACCTCGGCGTACGAAGAAAGACAGAATCGAGAGGAGAGCTAGAAAAATTGCGGAAATTGCTAGAGCCACGCTAGACTTAAATTAATTCGCTCGGACGGACGAGCAGTCTACCTGGGGTTTATATTGGCACGGATTGTGCCCCTTTTTACTCCTCCTCCTCCTCCGCCTTATCCCTCCCTTCGAATCCCTCGGTTCTCCGTTCGTCTCTCCCGTTTTCGCGTTCCACCAAGTGTTTCTGCGAGTGCTGACTGACAAGGTTTCGCCATTTCCGTGACGCATCCGGTAACGAACTTCGACCTCCATAACTGGCGAAACACTTTACGCCGTTCCCGTAAGGGATTCGAATCGTTTCCCTTTTTATCATTTTATATTTTTCATTCGCCTTCTTCGCGCGGAACGGATGGCTTTCTGCTCGGTCTCGATACTTTCACCCCCCCGCTTCCGAATCTTTCTTAATGTGTTTACGGGATTTCTTGGCTCGGCAAGATGACTGAGAGGTCGCCGACCCTCAGACGCGAAAATAAATCGCTTCGTTAACGTCACGAATTACTCTAACAATATTTCACACAAGTTTTCGCTTCGGACCAGACACTCGAGCAAAGCTGTTCATTAATTATTTAAATGGAACGACATATCTCAACCCTACATTGACTTTTGCGCTAATCGTTTCATTGACTCCTGTTATAGTCAGCAATTGCACTGTTTCTCAAATACGTCCCTCGTGCTAAAGTAGTACGAGCAAACGGATACGCGAACATTCGTATTGCTCGTCGACGAGGTGTTTCAGTTTCGCGGAAATTCGCGAGGAAGGTCGGAGTCGCATGGAAAACTGCAAGGGTTGAAGTCGAGGATGTACTTGCGGATGGAGACTGAGTGAATTATCAGGCGCGGCGCAGGGAATATAATTTCGAAGGTAGCGAATCGATCAGAGGGCGGTCGACATTGGGAAAAGTGGTGAACGGACGCTCGGCCCAGCAATTAAAGTTACGTTCAGCCGCGCGGAACACGTGGAAACGTGGCTCCGACGGAGTAGTAATTCAATTAACACGGTCTGTCGGCGGCAAAACATATTTCCTTGTTCGGAAAGACGCGTGCGAACGAGAGAGAGAGAGAGAGAGAGAGAGAGAGAGAGAGAGAGAGAGAGAGAAGGGAAGAAACGAGAAAGATTGGATGAAGGACAGGGATAGGATGAAAATCGCGTAGACGGGGAATCGAATCGAATCGAATTGAATCGGGTCACGGGTGTGCCGGTAAGTTTCGCTCGAGTGCGATAATTTGCCCATAAATCATTTAATTGCAAACTTCATCGGTACAGCGGCGGGTATGGGACGCGGAGCTTATTGGGACGCGTTTCCCTGGCTCGCGCCTTCGGCTAGCTCTCCTCAGAAGCTCGCTCGTAAGATAACAGGACCGGGTTAATTGTTTGAAACTTAGCGCTTCGCCCCGCGGGGCGTACTCACTATTTACTGTACATAATTAATTTATACTCGTGCGCGGGCGTTGCGTGTTGTAATTGCGTGATATTACGCCAGCCGGAGCGAAGAAAAGACGGAGAAGAAAGGCGAACAGGGAGAACGAGAGACACAGTTGGGAGAAAGAGAATGGCTGGGGAACCGTGCAGCACATATTCGGCTAACAATTGAATCATTGCTGTTAATGAACCTTCTGTCGGTGGGCTGCAGGCTCTGTTTCTTTCGGTGAATCGAGGGCGCGGGTTTCGCCAGCTGAATAGGCCAGCTTCGTATCTAGAAACTCGCGGATGAATTACTCGACGAATATACAATGGCCGACACGCCGGAAACTGCGTTCGCCTTTGTTAAAAATGTTTCCGAACCCATGAATCGTTTCAACGACAATGTTAAATGATCGAGACGTACGACTATCGACACGGACGAACAGAAGACCACGCTCGTGTCGAATAACTTGACTAGTTTAAAGCTAGCACAGTGGAATTAGCCGGTATCGAATCAGACATGGAGACTAGGCTCGCGTCGAACCACAAACGACGTGGTAAATATCCGATCAGATAAGTGGAATAGGTCGGGATCAAGGCAGACAAGTACGATAAACCGTTCGGGGCTAACCTCTTCCGCAACGAATCGTTTGAAACGAGTGATTCTGGCTTACGAGGTTAGTTATACACCACGGAACTTCGTCAAACGGCGGTCCAACGAAACAGGGAAGAAACCAATTGGGAACGTGTTCAGAAAAACAACGACTGCTTTCGTCAAAATAAAATTAAATGTACACCGTAGAGAAGAGCAAGTAGACAAGATTATCAAACATGAGCTTAGGTCGGGATCAATGCAGATAAGTACCCTCTTCGGCAACGAATCGGTTATATTGTCGAACTAGTTATACACTTTCATCAAAATTAAATTAAATGTACAATGTAAAGAAGAGCAAGTAGAAAAGATGTACAGAGGTTAAAAGAATAGGAACGTTAATAAATTACTTGTAACTTCTTGAATTGATTGAAGACTGCAGGAATCGTCAGTCTGGCGAAATGGCGGAAGATTTGCCCGCGCCCTATTTCGCTGGCGCAATGTCGAGGATCGTTTTTGAGGGACGTGTCGCACCTCGTCGGATCTTCCATATCCGAAATTTCGAAAGTTTTTTTGCGGG
Organism: Lasioglossum oenotherae; assembly: GCA_028455765.1. Taxonomy (NCBI): domain Eukaryota; kingdom Metazoa; phylum Arthropoda; class Insecta; order Hymenoptera; family Halictidae; genus Lasioglossum; species Lasioglossum oenotherae. The sequence goes on along the minus strand of CM052287.1, from coordinate 4,009,414 downwards.
AGAGCGAGGTTCTTTTTCGACCGAAGGAGGTAAACTTCTGACATAAGTTTTCTTAACCGAGTGACGGTAGTTTCACCGGCAGATAAGACGCTCCTCATAACCGCACCGAGATTTCACGAGCTAAAACTTTTTCCTCGAGAGCAAATCCGTCGACGTACTCGGTCCGCGTCCTCGTCTCTCCGTTCGCAGTCGTATCCGCGTTCGTGGCCACGGCCATCAGAAGAAGTCCAAGTTTCGGGGACAGCCGCCGCTCCGCGCCGGTTCGATTGAATGGATTATTCGAGCTTGCAACCGGGCAGCTTTTGTGCGGGCGGCAGCTGCACACGTTCCTCGATTATCGAACCGGCTATTCGCGAATCGAAAACAATCGGAACCGGCCGACACAGCTTCGACACAAATATATTTCTGTTCCTTCGCGAAATTTCGCAAAACAATAACAATCTCTCGAGATTAACGAATTTATATATGCTTTTAAGGCGGTTCGAATTCGCCGCGAGTGTCGTGCATTCAGTTTCACTTTCGCCGAGCGACGCTTTTCAACCAAATTCTCTTGCCTTTAATACCGACGCTGACGCCGGGCATATTTACTGTGCGAATAACTTGCTAAAGTGACTGTATAGTTATGGCAGGTAGTTAAAAAGTTTTTTCTTCCAGAAATAAATCCAGAAAGTTTTTCGCGCCGCTAGTTCTCGAGAATGTCTACTTTCCTCCTGGACCCTTCTTTCACGGAAATTTAGCGACGATTGTTCCACTCCCTTCGCCCCGGTTTTTCTTAATAAAAGTAAACTCTTTCGTTTTCCGTAGATCACGGTTATAGGCTGTAATTATAAAGAACGATTTCCGTGTTAACGGCGGCCGCGTTATCCGACAGCTGGAAATACGCTGCAAACGTTTCTACGTGGTCTCTCTCCGGTGTTTCCCCGGGAAAATTTGCCGACGCGAAGAAGAGAAAAGATCTGTGTAAACCGATGATAACAGATAATATTTGAGCGGAGCAATCGGGCGAACTCTACACGGGCCCGGGAAACTTCAAACTTTGCTTCATTAACGAGCCTCGCCTATTAAATACATAATTTCCATCCTATCTTCTTAGCGGGTACTTACAATTAGTTGGGAATAAAGAAACGTTCTTGGAGGTTGTTCGCGAGAGTCGAGTGCAGAAGAAGGGTCGGCGGAAAATCGATAGTTCCGCATAGGAAGCTCTCTTCTCGGCCGGATTAAAAAGAATCGGGAAATTCGGGAATACCGCGATCCGGGGCGGCATTAAAAGATTTAATTCTCGAGACGGTTCGTTGTTGCGTCGCGTTAGCCTTTAACAAAGCTGTAGCAGTGCGGCCGGGCTGAAACTTGCGCGCAAACAGGATTGGAAGAGTTTGAATAACAGGCGTACCGTGAAACTTAATATTTTGAATAACAAGCACGGATTCTGTTTCCTCCGGCAGTTTGAGAAAAAGATTCTATGTTCTTTGTCTGGCCGGGTATTCGTTAACGTTCCGTTGCCGAGCTAAGAGTCCGAGTTTTCTTCTGAATTAAGTAATTTCTATACCTGCCTCGGACTACTCTGTTTTTAACTCCAATTTCCTTCGAATTTTTATACGGCAATATACATAGAAAATCACCGAGCGTACTCCAACGAAACGATTCTTCTCCCCGGTGGATAAAATCAAATTACCCCGGTCAACCTTTTTAACTACAATAAAATCATTGTAACGAGAAAATTAAATCAGAAGTAGGTCAGCTGCATAAATACACAAGGTAATTATAGATTCATCTTATTATGGATTTAGCGATCGTAAAATACCTGGTTGATGAAACATTCACAAGATCTTTTCGTGCTGACCGTTGCTTCGATTATTTACCGGGAAAATTCCATTACCAATCGCGGGGAACGTAAAATGAAACTCGTAGGCAAACTTTTTTTGGATAGAGCCAGATTGAAATATTTTTAGGTCGCTCGGAAAGTCATTTCGTGTTCTCAAGAGAAAATGAACACCAATTTTTTACCATTTAGAATAAATTTTATGACATTTTGTTGAGATTTTTCAGGCAACTTAAAGAAAATTGAGACTAGAATAATTCCATTCTATAATACATTAACTTTTTTCTTTGTACGAATATTAAATATGCAGTATTTGATTATGCAGCATTTGATTGAATATTTCGAATAATGATACAGCAGTTTTTAGTGGCACCTCAGAGTGACTGCACTCGCATACATCACGAAAAGTTATCGGTGCCGATTACGGTATAATTTTGAACGGAACACGGTTCGCGTCGTATTTCACGCGGCGGAAAACGGAAGTGCACCGCGGCGCATCTTACAGACAGGAAGAAGAGGTTCCCGGATGCATCGAGCACGAAACCTGCATTACATTACGCGCTAGTACGCAATAATGGTTTAGTAACGCGCGTTCTTGAGAAGTCGAAGCATCATGCCCCATCCCCGTGAAAAGAAACGACCAGACTTCCCGCGAGGAAAATGTACTTAAAAAGTTTCCGCGTCTCGTTTATTAAAAATGAATTAACCCCGGCCTCCTGCGGGGGATGAATTTGTTCAAACTTCTTTCGAAAGCTCCCCCAGCCGACTTTTAATTACCTCGATATCATGATGAAGCGAGTTACGTCGATGGCTCATTTTGATAAACTGCCGAACAAATTTTGCACGGGATTTTCTCTCTCTCTCTCTCTCTCTCTCTCTCTTCTACAGGGCAGTATTCGTAGTACAAGAGGGGATTATTCTATGCGAAAGAGACCAGTAGGGAATGAACAATAAAATTTCTTTATACGAGGTCTTATTTTCGAAGGGAAAAAAGGGGCTGGATTGGCTAACGTGTCTGACTATGGCTCGCCGTTTCTACTGCGCGTACACGGAGCAAACGCGGCTTGGTAATTTTTAATGCCTCGCTCGTTTTCGACGATGGGAACAACTGTGAAATGGATCGTGGAGAAAGAACATTTGTTTCGAAATCGAATTAAATAAAAAAAATTAAACCGACTTCGAAAAAACGCACTAAAAAGTATTAAATAATTTCCATTTAATTTATGTGATATACACACGAACTTAAATACAATGCAATCTTTTCGGAGACGGCGCAAAAATTAAAAATTTTCCAAATAACAAATGTTGCTGATTATGATTTCATTGAATATGATGGACTTGGAAATCAGTAGGTGGGAAAAGAAGATACATTAATATGTGAAAGCATGCAGAAGAATTTAAGGATTTTCGTAATTTCCAGTGTCGAAAATTTTCAATTTTGCGCCGCCTCCGAAAAGATTGTACTGTATTTAAGTTCGTGTGTATTCACATAAATTAAATGGAAATTATTTCATACTTTTTAGTGCACTTTTTAGTGCGTCTTTTCGAAGTTGGTTCAATTTTTTTGTTATAAAATTTTTTTCATTCCACACTTTTTAGTGGAACGAGTAGAATTTGTAGAACACCGTGAGTTTGGTTTTTCGATTTTATTGATTATTTGCAATAAAAACCGCAATAAATGAAAAATGCAAAATTTGTTTTCAACGGACCAATCGGAAGGCATACCCTACAAAATGTAGAAGGTTTCGTTCCCATTGGTCCATCCATCTCGGCGTAATCGGTGAACATACATAGAAAAAAAAAGCGAAAAAAGGCACACACGGATCGAATTGCGTAACACTTATAAAAGTGATTCCACGCCCTAATGACAGGACCAAAATAAAAATATTCTGCAACGATTGGAGGAAGCAGTAGTTAAATAAAAATTCTTAGGTCTTTTACATTTCTCTGAACCAGTTAATTTCTTCGTAAACGCACAACAATCCGCAGTCTAACGATAAGCAATAAATATTCGACTATGAAAGGTGAATCGCTTTGATCGATTGTTGGAGGTGGGATCTTGCAGTGTTCTTGTTAATATTTAGGAAGTTGTGTAAGTTGTTCGCGGGCGATTATAGGATTCGCAAACGAGAGTCGAATCAAAGTTGAAATGCCACTTGAACACGCGAACGCTAGCGCGAACGGGATCGGGATTCTGGAGAGGGGACGGGGACGGGAACGGGAACAGAAACGCGAATTGGAACGGGAATGGAAAGGGGAACGGGAACGGGAACAGCTTAATGAGGGAGGCTGCAGAGGGCACGAGTGCGATTCTTCCCGCGATGAGCCGATCGAGCGAGGGAACGCGAGAGAACGAGAGCGAGCCGAAAGTCGTCCATTTAACCAATTCGAGGTGGGGAGAGAGGAGGGCCGCGTTTCCCAATGCATCGCAAAGGACACTTTATTATTCCGTAGGAAGGAAGGAAGGAAGGAAGGACCCTTTTCGAACAGTTGACTCCGTCGGGTTTCTTCTCTTCTTCGTTTCTCCTCCTCCCTTTCCCTCTCTCTCTCTCTCTTTTCATCGTTGGCCCGTTCTCCTCGTCGATCGCGGATCTCCGGCTCGTCCGGGCTAACGAGATACATCGATTCAATTCAAGAATGAACTTTCTTCGAGGAGATTCGTCAGGCGTGATTAAAGCAGAGAATTACAGGGTGCACGCGATAAGAAAATTTAATTCTTCATTAAGCACCGCTGTTTCTTCCCGGACAGTTAATTATCGTCCGTTCGGAATAATTGGGTTGCCGGGAACACCGTGTAAGTTATAACGAGACCTACTCGATCGGATCCGTTATAATTCAACGGGGTTAGAAAACCAATAGCCTGCGCGCAAAGCTTGCAATTACCGTCTCGAATAATTATCGTTACGCGCCAGCTTCCACGGAAGAAGAGCTTCCTTAAAAATCATTCCCGGAGATAGGTATTATCTTTGAAAAAGCCGAGGCTATTAGGTCGCGAAAATAATTGAAAGGTGAACAAGGTTTCGAGAGTATCTATACACGATTTTCGTCGAAAGACGAGTTCCTCACTCGAGTTCCATTATCTCTGTCCGCCTGATTGGGCCGTCCCGAAACGAGTACACATCGAGGGTCGCGAACGATGTCGCCATTGTGGCGCATCGAGTTACTAGTCCCAGCTATTCCGAGTATAAATTCTTGCAAGAAATTCCACGAAGATTCATTATTCCTCTGTGCAAAAACGTCAGAAGGAGGCGAGCTCGCGGTGCCCATCGAAGATAATTGAGTATTATTGGAATTTGTGCCATGCTTGCGGAATTTTCGCGAGGAATTCTAAACGTACTATGAACACGAATCTCCCGTCCCGTGCCGGAGCTCGTTACATGCATTTATTTACGCGCGTTATTTACTTGCACGAGATTTAATATTATATTTCGACAATGCCGGGGAGCAAGGAAAATCTTCAATCGGATTTTTACACGGGATAATTCAAATAATAATCGAAGAGCGGCTATCGAAACTTCGAATCATTCGATTCTCGTTAGCGATCGATTGTCCGTCGGCCGATCGAAAATATCTTTCGACTTTTATCGCTTTTTTCCAAACGAGTTTCCGAAACTCGAAATTTTTCCCGGAGCTAAATCCAGTTTTACTGCTTCGCCCGAATTACATCGAAAGAGGTTGACGAAGTTTTCGGAGGACTCATTAACTAAATCACGAGGAAGTTTCATCGGGCGCGGCCCGCTTAAAGCAGAAAATGTCATCGGTCGAATTCCTGAGCGACTCGCAGCCGCGGATACAAGGTTCTCGGCTACGGATACACTCGGCGCGGCCAATAATTTGACAATGTAGCGTGTTCGTGGGACAGTTTCGAGGCCGAACGCGAAAGTTTCGTAAAACTTACCCGGCCGAGTGGACTGACAAGGACTTTGCTCCCTCTCTCTCTCTCTCGCTCTCTTTCTCTCAGGTCCTATTCAAACAACTTTCGTTTGTCGATTCGCTGCAACACGATTGGTCACAAATGGCATAAACCCGACTGGTTGACTGCAACTTAACACATCGCCGGGACGGTTTGCCGGATGGATTAACCCGGAGGGTTTGTCGAGAAAGTTCTTAATGTCGTAATGAAAACAGAGGGGTCGCTTTCGTGCCGGCAGGATAGACGCGAAACCGAGGGGACGGATAACTGAAAAAGTCAAGCAACACGACCATCCTATTCTCTCTTCGTTCTTCCTCGATCCCACTTGATCCGGTGATAAAAACTGGAGCCCATTCATACCAGATACCCACCAGCCGATGTTAACCCCTCGCACTATCATTTATTTTAAAGCTTTACACGGATTAAAACTGTTTTATCGGTCATCATTTGTTATTCACGCTATACCTGCCACCGTCGGTCAATTGATCGGTCGAAAACCTTTTACTTGCTATTAATGAAGTTCTATTTTCACTGGAGACGATTTTACACACTTCTTTATTCAAGTGTTACGCTCGTGTAATGAAAATCATGGGAAATCTAAATAAAGGATTAACGTATAATATCAGTGCCTTTATACCTATAGTTTCTGTTTTCTTTTTATGCATGTCCTTTCTTAGTAACTTATGTTAAGTCTTTGTTCTATTGTAAACATTTGTATAAATGGACCTCAGTCCGTTCAAAATAAATAAATAATAAATAAATTCAGTTCCAACCCCTTGCCGTATCATCTAGGTGATACACCAGCTTAGTAGTTTTTTAGAGGCTTATAACTCGCCACTGGAGGCAGATGTAGAGATGTAATTTCGTACACTTGTTAAATGCCATCATGTCTCAATATTGACAAAACATTAATCTTCCAACATTAGTAGGTTCCGAGATATAGGACCTCAAAAATCGCTAAATTTGTCACCGACTGACTGACTGACAGATCATCAAAACCTTTTGAGTACTTCCCATTGACCTACAAGCTTGAAATTTGGTACATAGGTCCACCATAACAAACACTCAAAATAATAATTATCAAAGTTTAGAATTTTACGTTACTTTTTAAACCAATGGCCATAAAAGGTGTAAGGTAGCGGCCAAATTTGAATAATTTAGCCGTCCATGTAACTCCTGAAAAATTAAACAGCGTTCTTTTAAATTAATTTTTACAAACGCTTTTTTTCAGTATTGCAAGAGGTATTTCTAAGCTAACGAACTTGGCCGTATTTTGTTTGATCTCACAACTTTTTACGTTCATAGGAACTTGGCTCCTGTTTGCAGGATATTTTTGTTGGTATTCTTTCCAGTTACAGTGATCAAAACGTTCTTATCTTTTATCTTAAATATTGATCACAAACGAATCAAGTTTTATTTCATTTAAAAAGAAAGCCGTAACTTTCATATTTGTTAGACTTTATTAATGGCCGGTAGATTCAGCGTTAAGAACAAGAAAAAATTGATATCTAGAAATTAACAGCATCCAAGTTTAATGGCTTCGTTCCGAAGACTTTCACTATGGGAAATTTTATCGGCAAATAGGACGACTTTGTACACGCTGTCCTAAAATCTCCGGGACGGCCGGAGTTGACAATGCAGCGGGGACGCAATCCCACCCCGCTAAGGATGCCCATGAAATAATAAAGGCTCGAAGCAGGCCGGTGGCCCCCGAAATATTGATAAAGTCGTAAAGTGTAAAGCAGCTTGCGTCAAAGTTCTGGGGGATAAAAGAATGAAAATAAACGTACGGGGGGAGGGGGAGGTTCGGAAACGCGGATTCCGGGCCCTCGCTCTACTTAGCGGGGTGTTAATATTTCCTGGTCATTACTTTTTTAAGGAAAGTTAAAAGCATCCCTGATTTATTAACCGAGCGTTGCGGTTTATTCCTGGCGCCAATAATGTAACGAGCTTGATCGGTTCGGAAGACAAGGGAGCACGCGAAACTTTGAGCACGTCGGGAAATCATAAAATCGTGATTGGAACGGTCGCTTTGCCAAAAAATTAACTTAACTTTCACCACCGGGTCGCTACTATACAGGGTGGTCCACCTAAATGTCTCCTTTGTTTGTGATGTCTAGATTGCTGATTTTTATGCATTTATGAAGAAATTGACTGGGCGAAATACAAACAGTAAAAAATTATAAAAATCGAGGAGTATTGTTTTGATCTTTTTAATGTAAAAACTCTATTAAGGGCGAAGTGAATTTTTACTTTGCCCACAATCGTTGCAAAGTTTATTTTGCATAAAGCTCCGCAGTCTGGTGATGGCACAACAAATGTTTGTAATGTAATGTAACTTGTATCACAAGGTGAATGCCTTGCAAATATTATTGTTTCCTCAAGATCACTTTTTCCTGAGTTTTCAAGGTTGTTGATATTTTTTTTAAAGATACGGCAACATCATTCGATCCCATTATTAGTAAATTAATGTTTAAATTAATTTTTGTACGAACAACCACGAATTTGTGACACCATAGTCTCGATACATAAATGAATAATGAACGTTCTAATAATTATACAAATTAAAATGAGGATGCATTAATGCACTGTATCAATGCTCGTGAAATAGTATACGTGTACTTAAAACGACACGCAGTGAAGTACGAGTATGTTTAATACACGTCGAAAACCACTCGCATGACGGTGTTCCGTTTCGAGCGACTCGCAGGTCGGAAAAAATACTGGCTCGATAAAGCGGTGACAAAATATCGGGAAACGCGATCGGAGGCGGCACATGAGAAAAACGGTGCCAGCCGGGCTTATCATCGGGTCGCAGAGGCGAAGAAGGATTAAATCATTGCTGCAACATGTGTCATCTATTGTGTTTGTCGGCTCGGGCTGCAGAACGATGGCATATGGGGGCGTCGACTCGCGAACTCGTGAACGGATCGTCTTGCCCGCCGTCGCTCGACAAACGTTTCGGGATCGTTTTCACCCCAGGGTGCCTGTAAATCTTCTCACCATAAACACATCGGCGAGCTTCGGGCACGGAGCGCATAAATTGGGGACGTCGCTTGGCAGATCAACCGCGGCGATAACCTCTCGACAGTCTGTCCCGCGTTCGTGCCGCTATTTGCATAAATTTTACAAAAAAATTGCGATCCACCCTCCGCCGATGGAGAGCGCGTCGGCTGTTTTTCAAGAATATTTTAAAATGCAACGACGGAAGGGTAGAGCGCCGGTGTTTTGCGAAGAAACGATCACGTCGATGTGGCTTTTCTACCTCGAATTTTTTCCCGGGCGCCGATCGAAATTACAGCTTTTCGAAAATTCGCTCGCGGTTTCTGTAATTGAATTCTTTCAATTTCTGTGTTATAGGATATCCTGGCGGAGCGGGATCGTGACCGATTTCTCAAGGTGTTCTCCGCGCGGATCCACCGAGACGGAAAGGTGAGTCGCCGAAAAGTAATCTCTAGTGGAAAAACAAATTGAAAGGTTGAAACGTGCCGCGCGTAGATTAGACCAACCTAACCGGTTACTCTCGCGACCCCTCCGCTAGCTCACCCCATCGCATCGTCCGCCCGTACACGGGCAAATACGTCGAATGAAAGGACACGTGACATCGAAAACCATGAATAGTTAGGGACGAACCCTTTCGTTGAATCAATAGTCATTCTGCCACGGTCCCACGAAGATGGACGTAACGGCGGGACCGGTGCTCGAGTGCCCGCACTCGATCGAGTTTGTCGATACACTCGGGCTACTTTCAATCGAGTTATTCATTATTATTGTTACACCGCGGCGCGACCGAGGGATCCATCCAGCAATTTCTCGAGTTGCTTGTACAGGGATCGCGCGGGCTAAAGGTCGGGCCACCGAACCGAGATACTCGATTAGAAGTCGTATTTAGGAGAATAATTAATGCGAGTGTGATTGTCACGCTCGTTTTATTTAACACGACTATTTAATCTTACTTCGAAACGGAGGTGGGCATTATTTGGCGAAAAATATATTTGAAATAGTGTTTAATATTTTAGATTTTATTTTGCTTAAAGAAAATAGTATTTTACTTGACCAGTCTGAACCTCGAAATAAAATATTTCTATTTGAACAATCTAAACCTCGAAATAAAATATTTCTATTTTAACAATTTCATCCACAATAATATTTAAAATTGAGATTGAAAATAAGGACAAAGTCCAAATATATTCGATATTCTTAAAATAAAATACTATTTTCAAAAATGACTGCATCAAACAAAATATTTTATTTTAAAAAGTTACTGCATTAAATAAAATATTTTATTTCCAAAGTTTTGTACAGATACTGTAGAATAAATGGGATTATTAACTATTTACTACTTAAAATACTATTTCCGCAGCTCTGTTTCTAAAACGTCTATCAGAATACCACCGAAAATAAATTCTACCGTTTGTAATGTTTGGTACCGGGTGTTTGAAAATTTATATGTCGCGACCACAATAGCGTGATATTTGTTGCAAAAATGGACCGCAAAAGAAACAGCCTATACATTTATTTGAAGTCGGAAGCTCGTCGAGGATTTATAATTTCGATATCTGGAGTGCACGTCCGCGGTAGCAGGGTAGCGGAAAGGGGCGGGCCTGCGAGTTATCGAACGAGACAAAGAAGTCTCTCGACTGACAAGCAACTGAACGCTGCTCGTTTCGTTCCTCGGCCACGTGACCAGCATCATCCCGCTGGTTCGGAGCACATAGTCGTCTAAAAAAGATGATTAAACGAGAACGAACCCTCGACGAAGTAGAATACAGTGTACACATAACCCGTCGAAGCCACCCCCGCAGCGGACAGGCGGATGCATTAAAAAGCCCGTACAATGAGGCGAGCAAATAGACTGAGCGCACTCACGGTTTGTGGTTTGTCAAGCGTTCAACTTGTTTTTACGTGGCCGTGCAACATGTTTGACGGACAAACTCTTTCTTCCATTAGTTTAAAATAAGTACATTAAGGACCCTTTCAGCCGCTCCTTCCTTCCCCCCGTGTTTTCTCTCGTTTTCTGCCCCAACGGAGCATTGTCAAACAGATTTTTCCGCCAGTACTTAGGCACCGGCTGGCTGAATCATAATCGAAGTATGATTACCGGAGGGTGAGCACGGTCCTCCACAGTTCTCAACTTATAACCCGGATAATCTCGGTCGAATTTACGAAAATCACGCGAGCATCGCGCGGTTTGTTCTTCTCCCGGAAAAATTAGTCGATTCCTCGCATCGATGTCTGCTCCACGCAGCCTCCACGTTGTATGTAATCTGTCAAATGAAAAGAGAGTCGGACAGCTTTTATCGTGATTGCAATCGGTTCCTCCCTCATCCCCCGAAGATCGGTCGCGTGACCATGCAATTTTCGGCGAGCATCGACGCGAACGATTTTCGCCCCTCGTGTCTCGGGGGTGGCACCCTTCGATGTCGAGTACCTCCTTGTACGTTTCTCGTAAAAATCAAGTCATCCTTTATCACGATCGTTTGCGTTGATTTCGCCCGAAGCTCGCCACTCGAAGCTTAGAAATTTACTGCTGACCGCGGAGGAGCCTTCTTCGGGGAAGCGAAAGGGCCATCGCCGGAGGAAACGGAACTCTTCTTTTTTATCTGCCCCTCTTTCAAAAGCTTCTCCGGTTTATTCGGGCCGGTCTACAAACAAACAAACAGCGATCTTTATATTTTCACTCTCTGCCCGGCTTTAACTCTCTCCTGGAAGAACAAAGTGATTTAATAAAGATTGATTAAACATGTACGTCATTATTAGGTAGTTCGGAAAGTAATTTGTTATTACAGTCAAACCTGTTTTTGACCGCACAAAAAAATATTAGGTGTAAAGTAAAAAGTTCATAAATAGCTATAACAAATAATTTTTCACAACATATTTACACTTTACCTACCGGAAGCCTATTAATAGGGTTTTCAATAATTGTGCTGTACCAAAAGAAAGCATAGAATTTTGTTTTACATTGCAATCTTAAATGAAACTATTAGATGACGTTATTGAGGGTGACTTGTTAGTTCACAATGAAAATTGCTGTTGCTATTGAAGGGTCCATTAAAAAGTGTTTAGCCATGTTCCATAGATTTTTCAAAATTATGCAACAATCACCGGTCGGTAATGTGTTAAAGAAAATTTTTTTTCTGGTGGAGAGGCACCCTATAAAAAAGTCTCACTTGGAAAATGTGTCAAAACTTTACGAAATAGCGAGAAAGTGCTTTCCACACAAAATAAATAATTAAATTACACATGGAACATTTAAAAAAATTGTAATTTCTCATTTTAAACATGGAGAAATTTTCAAAATGTATATGATTCAATACATGTACAGGATGTCCTGCTGAAATGAGATCAGTAAGATATCTTCGGGAGACGTTGTCGTTATCAAAAAAGTGTTCCTACAAAAGTTGTTCAGTACTGGACTCTAATCTAATGTTTAACCATCGGAGAAACTGCTACAACCGTGAAATAAATCATAGTACAAGGGGGTGAGGGGAAAAATGCATTCTTTTAAGGGAGTTGTCGGTAATTCGTAGATAATTTCGCCTGTCGCGAATTGTAGCTCGTAGCGCCGCAGTACTTTCGAAAAATTATAGCTCGGCTACAAAAAACCGTGCCTGGGTCGCGGTGGTGTGCGTTTCCTTTCTTCGGAGTGAAATTCACCGTCATCGGGCGTTACGACGTGCATCGATAAAAAAAAAAAGCGAAGTAGAAGGAGAGTGAAAGAGAGAGACAGCCGGTGGAGAGAGAAAAGGAGGTGGAAAGTGCGGTAAGTTCGCGCTGGTGGATCGACGTTTCGCGTTCTACCATCCCTTTCATGTCAATCCGACTCGCATTTTCCGCTCAAAAGTTTCGCCCGGCAGAAATCCGCAGCGGGATGTCGAATTTTCAAGCCGCTACACCGAAATCGGGCTCCGTAACGCGAGAGAAAATCATTCCGATGCGACGTCACCTCCCCGAACTATTCCCCTCGACGAAACTCTGTGTATTTAGAGTTGCTTTGTGCACGCGACGCTCCGCCATTAACAAAACTCAAAAGACATTCGAAGGGCGCGAAACTTTCGACGCATTCATAATAGACCTCGCGTTCATCGTCGCTATTCGGGAACGGCGATGAATATCTCTCGCTAACGTAGACAGTTACCTCGAATTTAGAGGTATTATTCGCACCTGGAGCAGCCAGTGGATAACGTAATTGATCGAATGAATTATTTCGAGTAAGGTGGCGCCGTCTGGTAATTTATAAAACGCTGATGCAGACGGTGACGGCCGCTAAATAAATAATGGAGGTCCGGCTGAAAAATTAACGGACCACCGACCGACGTTATTTTTCATTCGATGATTTGCAAGGGATCGAACGTTCGTGAAAAGCGCAAGGTATCGCGGGCCGTGGAGTGAATCGATGTATCGAATCTGCGGCGATTTCGGTGCCGCTCGACGTGTCCATCAACGCGGTCGAAAACAGGAATCCGTTGGCTTGTCGAAACTTACGCATTGTTCGAGGTCCGATCGAAACGCAGGAGATAGAAGGGCGGGGGTGGATCGGGTCTGATGCGCGCGGATCCGCAGAAAAAAAAGGAAGCGGAGGGGAGGATCGTGTTATGTAGTGCGCGAGGGGTTCATTAAAGACAATGAGCCCTAACAAAAGGACCCCGTTATCGATTGGACGCGAAAGCTGGTCGAGGATCTCCAATGACGCGGATACCATTGCTGTATAGAATTCAGCTCTCGAACCTGAACCTCGAAGCTGAAAAGACGAATTTGTTCGACTGTAGATATTTATGAATTTCGCCCGGTATCACAGCGGGAACCGAAACAGCTAACTTTGTCTCTAGAATTTCACATCAAGTCCCAAAGGCTTTGACCACCCGCCCAGAGGAAATAAATTAGTCCAGGTGTCGAAGGCTCTTGATCTCGCTGCGACGGGACAAGTTATTGTTAACACAAAACTTGCTACAGTTATTCTAAAACACCTCTTCTTTTACCAACTACCTAGCACTGTTTTATGTAACGAAGCTAGGAGCGACAGACGTGAGAAAAGTCGAGTTCACCGATCTTTTCCACGTCGCGTTCGCCGACGGCCGAGCACTCCGAAGACCAAACGCGTGTTTAATATTTGAAGCGCGGTAGTCCTGCGATCTTTTGGTCGGAGCCAAAAAATCGAGACGAGCCCGAGGGGGGACGAGGAACGGACAGAAGGGACGGAAGGGTGGAAGAAAGAGAAGCGAGGAACTTTTTTTGTCCGCGTGAATCGTCGATCGCGTTTTTCAAGGGGCAAACTCATTCGTTCCTTTCGTCGTCGCTATTCATTCGACCCTCTTTCCTTTGCTTCTCGATCCTGAGAGTGTTTCGCGAGGAAAAGAGAGAGAGAGAGCGGGAGAGGGAGGAAGAGGAACGAGCCACGGGGCAAGAGGAACACCGGTTATCAGATGTACGGAAACAAAGCGCCGGCAGAGGAAGCTGGGCTGAATTCCGGGAGTGGACGCTCTCAAAGAGTAGATGGTATCCTTCAGCCCCTGTTGCTAGTGCATCGTCGACCCCGGGAACCGGACACTTTTCATTACGCTCCCCTTTGTCCTATGGATATATTCTTTTTGCGACAGAGCCTCCGTTCGGAACAGTCAAATTCTGCTCGCGAGGAACGATCGTCGGTCCACGTTCCACGACTAACAGATTTTCCGAACGATTGGGAAACGATCAGTCTCTCGCTTTATAAAACTTGCCCCAAGCAAACCGCACGGTGATTAAAGATTCAAGGTGTTTCGCATTCGACTATCCGCGGAATTCTCGACTGCTATCGATCAGCGAATTATCGGAGGCACGGTTACAAAGGTGGATGAAAACGTGCGATGTCAAGGTCCTCGAAATCATCGCCAAAGTCTCGCAGGTGTTGAACGTTCGAGTTTCTAGAAGGGCGAGGAATGCCTAACTCGAGAGTTGCATCTTGTTACTCTTCGACGTAGGATAACCTAATTTTCCGTGGACAGTCGACTCGTGTCCAGAATAACACTCTCCCACAACCGGTTATGGTTGGTCATCGAAGGCAACGAGCAATACCGGCCTGGTTTCCCGCCGCTCGATCAGTCCCGCTTGATTTTCAATTTTTCAAGTACATGCTGATTGTAAAAATCGTGGAACATCTAAATAAATTCAGTTTTAACACCTTGCCTTACCATTTTCATTACAGTTACAGTGAATAAAAGAATTTTATACAGGGTATTTCACCTAACTCGACCACCTTGAATATCTTTGTTGTTTTTAAAGATACGTCAATGTCTGAAGGACAAAGTTGAATGGCAAAATGGGGCTCATACGATACCGAAAAAATTACATAAAACCAAAAATTTTTTGGAATCGTATGAGCCCCATTTTACCATTCAACTTTGTCCTTCAGACATTTAACGTATCTTTAAAAACAACAAAGATATTCAAGGTGGTCAAGTTACCCTGTATATTTCGTACGGCTACATTTATCTGAACGCTTAGATATTGATTACAAACGAATCAAATGTTATTTCATGTAAAAAGAAATGCGTAACATTCATATTTGTCAGAGTTTGTTTCCAATCAGTCGACTCGTGTGCAGAGTAACCCTCTCCCACGGCCGGTTATCGTTGGTCATCGAAGACAACGAGCAATCCCGGCCTGGTTTCCGGCCGCTCGATCAGTCCCGCTTGATTTTCTCATTCGGAAAATAATTACTGCTCCGTGGCTTGCGATAATTCGAGCGTAATGTCTTTATATCCTCTTCCGACACGTTGCGGTGCTCTCTGCGGGTAGCGCGCACGGCCTTCATAATGAGAGCGCGCCGCGCAAATCTATCTCATTGCGGAGGAAACCCTACCTCGAGTACTGGCCGTGTATGGCATCAATCGCGGATATCGCATCATCTCCATCTGCCCATAAAATCTGCCGTACCTCGTTAGCTACGCTTGTTACGTTCCGCACCCCAAATTCAGACGCCCTTCGCCCTTCGTTCCCTCTCGCCACTCCTCTCCGCTCACGCTGCTCTCTCATTCTATTCTCTCTCTCTCTCTCTCTCTCTCTCTCTCTCTCTCTCTCTCTCGCTCTCCATGGGCTGGCAAGGATTTGCGCGGGGCGTCGGATACGAGTATACGAGTGCGCCCGTATACCGACGCACGATGAAACGATCCTAGTCCCATGCACTCGTACGTATCATCAGCTACCCCTAATTATTTCAAGTCGAACTCGACAAGAGGAAACCAACCTACGGAAACGCATTGGCAGCGCTGAATTAGTCCGAGTCATTAGCTAGCGAAATTCATAGACACTAGATCCCGATAATACCCAGATCCCTGGTCACCTACATTCAGCTTCGTTATTAGACTGCTTGAAACAACTTCTAAATGTCTTCTGTGGCTTGCAATCGACGCAGACAATTTTTATTTCAAACGTGGGTTTCTGAAAGCTCCGCTAAAAAGGTAAACTCGGTCGATTCGACGTCGAGGGAAAATTTAGCAACGATGGGGGCTTGAAATAAATTTTTATTGTAACGCGTCAAACTTTGTTCGTGAACCCGGCCGGATATAAAAAACAAAAGTTGGTCTTTGGAATCGATGCTTGGGCAGTATCTCCCGTCCGAGTACAGAGCGCTGCCGTCGAGATTTCGCCGTTCGTCTGTTTGTTCTTCTGTTATAAACCAGCGGGAAAAAATAAACAACGTTGGGGGGAAAAGTTGGTAAATTCACGGCGAAGGTAATTTCAACAAATACGGCTTCCCGGTGGTCGGCCACTCGCTACCAACTACCGATCCAGCCGACATCCACAGGAGATGCGTGTTTTTTTCAATATCGGTAATGCGTTTCCCCGGGACTGTCCAATCTGCGGCAAAGCGTCCTGCGGCCCTCTTTCCTCCGCCACCTTCCTCGGCCCCTCTATAAACGATAAAGTTACATTGAAGTGCGCGCGCGACTCGCGGCTTAAAGCTCAACAATCATTCCGATGGGCTATTCGGTTTTAACCGATGACTGACATCCATCGACTGGCATCCATCGGCCACTGAATTTAATTACAGTTTCCGCCGTGGTTGACTCTCTACAGAGGGATCGTTCCGAATTAATTGCCGTGCACTCGGGGAATTTTGATTTCGTTCCCCGACCGCGCAAGACTCTGCCCGCCTTCCTCTCTCCCGCTGTGTGCCGAAAAATATCATTCGATTTTTCGAGAATGAACCGGGAAACGTGGCTCGAATCGATAATGTTGCGTACCTATTCTCCGAGTGGCTTAGGACTTTTATTTCCTCGAGGAATACAGGACGATTCTGGTAAAAATAGAAAAAAACGATACTGGAAAAAACCATGTCATGATACGTCCCAACTTCTGTGACCTTATTGTTTATGTGGATGCACCGATGCACCCGCCAGGCGAAATCTTATTGCATTTATTTTTATCCATACGGAAAAACACAGAAAGTCTTGAGAAAGATCTTGAGAAAACCCTCGGGTCCGTGCTGTTTCTTAGATCGTGTAGTTCCGATTCCCGAACTTCCCAAAATGAAAATCAACTGTCTCATACTTCCATACGTTATTCACTCACCGGAATTTCTATAAAGTCACTGTGTTTTGTGCCAATGCGAAATCAAGACAGGCCTGTGTTGAATTTTTGTCCAGAAAAATTTGAAAGTTGTTGCACACGTCCAGTTGTTACACACTGGGAGCTCTATCTATATACGCATTGATTGATGCTTTTCTTCACTTGTTAGTACTTTTCCTCTCGGCATTCTAATACACGTGAATCAAATTATAACAAACAGGATTTCTATGAATTCGAACACTAATACTTTTAGGATATTTGCAATTTTCCGTAGTTCTCTGCTCAGAAACTTCGCACTTGTGTTCCGCACCACACAGAAAAAAAATCAAAACAACAAGGCACAAGACCAGATACGATAAATCAACAAAAATGGTGATATTACAAAAATATCCATGAAAATGAAGATAACTTTATAGAAATTTCTCGGCCACTGTACATATGTTAAATCCGATGAAATACAGCGAATCATTTATTGTCCACGAAGCATAATTCCTGACGGGAGAGTGGAATTTTTACGAGTCGGGATACGTATCGCGGGCGATCGCGTGGCTCCGTTGCGGCGTGGTTAAAATGAAACGAGAGTCGTTCCCGGCCCGGTTTTCTTTTATTATTCGCGCCCGCGTCATTGATTATCGCGTAAAAAGGGAGAAAATGCCGTGGCGGTGCTACAGGCGAATTCCTGTCGTTTCTCAATCGAATTGCGCCATTACCATATGCCTCCCGATATCGTTTCCATGTCACAGTCTCTTTCCGATATCCGGATCCTACGGATGTACATGGTGGGGGAGGAAGGAGCCGATAGAACCCTCGCGCAGGCCGGCTTCCCAAACGAAAGAAAACGCGTTCCTCCTCCACCTACACCTCTCCTCCTCCCTCGTGGAGTTCTACAGGATCGTACATTTGTCGGGGAATTCCATAGGTAGCACGTGTTTTTATGGTTTATGCGTCTGGCTACCCCATGAATGAACCCCGAGGAAACAGAATTGATGTCTCCGGTGATATTTTATTGTGCTACAAACGTTCGGAACCCGCAGTTACGGTAAATCAAGTCGGGCTTCCGATATTTCCGTGTCAGATCGATCAATCGACGGCTATACCAAGTCTTTTCCGCTTAATTGTCTCGACGATCGTTGCGTTACATAAATTTTACGGCGTTCCTTCCACCGAGTATCAGTGGTTGATCGTTTTTCCGGAAAACGTGAAAAATTCTGGACGTAACAATCTTTCGAAGAATGCGCGATGGATAAATATAATTTCTCATATTAATTCGTTACACAATGAAAGAAGTTTAAACAGCATTTTCACGCATAGATACTCTCTATTTAGTAAAGGATAAAAGAGCGTTTACTATTATTCACGCAGAGAATATATTACGCTTTAGATTTCCAAAAGTTTCACAAAAATCGGTATCTCTCGGACGATTTTCACTCGTTCTCGAGGGTTCACGAGGGACCAGCACGGATAAAGGACGAACTTTGGTTATACATTCGAGAGCACGGGTTTTGTCGAAGGGACGGGACGGGCTAAATAATTCTCCGGCGGCATAATCATTTGTACAGGCATCACGCGCCGCTCCGCTCGTCCCGCGGAGCCACGGTTGCAAGCAAAAAGCAATCCGAATCTCGTATGATATCGTTAGTGCACGGTAGATAAGATAGGATACTTGGCCGGAATGAATTGCTTGTCGTTTCTTATCGTGAACAGACATAACTTGGCTAGAGTTCTCTTCTCCGTCGCATTATTCCGGTTACCAGCAGTTCAGCCGTCTGAAATCCCTAACTCTTGAGCCGCATCGAATTTTCCGATCGTGGACGTACTCGCGAGAAACTTCCGGATCGATCCGACTGTAAAACCGATCTGAGAACGTTCCCACTGCTCTGGCTATTGGTCATCGTGCGATATCCATGATTCAACGTGGGTTTCCGGAAAATTTGCGGTCTAACCGGAAAGTTTTACGATTTTTCGACGAACCAGACGTTAACGTAAGACAAATTGAAAATGGCAAAAATGAGGCGAGCATCATCTTTGCGACAAACGTGAACGATATCCCGGATGATTGACCTCCGAAGTAAACGCGTTTTGACGTCGCGATCCCGTCGCAGCTTGTATCGACATCGGTTTCTATGCAGCTGGACGTCTAATGCGCTTTCGATGCCTCCGTCTCCGGCTAAATCCAGCTTGCCGCTTCTTTGGCTAAAGGTATTCCAACGGGAATTCCGAAAGTAGACAACCTTCGGAATCGTACAACCATATTTCGATTAAACCCCTGATGCTCGACCTAGTTTTCAGATTCGAAAAAGAAATCGGGAACGCTCGAAGATGTTGCAGGCAATTCCATTTTCTAACGAGTTGACAGCCGGCAGCGTCTAAGTAAAGTACAATGGCGCCTCTGTCCCCGGCGATCGCATCAAAATGTAGTTGTCAGCCGACACGCGGTTTCTCCGTGACACGCAGACAAGAAATTCCCAGCGGTCTGCGCGTCGCTGCCATAAATTACGTATCTGGCAACGAATCAAGGAAGGCTCTTCTAGCCGTGCCACATTATTTTCTGCGCCCGGCGAAGTACAACGACACGAGACGATAGTCACGAAAACTTGTTCCGCACAGGCACCGATACGCTTCGACGCAAATCATTTCCGACGTCGACGTGCCGCCGACTGATATAATAACCCGGATCACGAGATCCTCGGACGGCCTCCGAAAGAAAATCAATTAGCCCGGGAATCGCGAACAATTCCTGTTAACGCTGCAATTTAATAACCGTTTCCTATCCCCGTAGGTTAAGCACACATTTATTTCGACGAATTTTCATTCCCTTCATCTAATAAGGGTTGTTGGAGCGACGCACAGTGGTGCGGACGAGGAAAAAATCCATTTTTCGGATCTTAGGTACATAGATTTTTCATTGCAATTTCGTTTACTAGACAGTTCGAGTATTTAAACCAATAAAAATTTTTTATAAATATCACTTATTTCTAGGAATGATATGACACGAAAGTTTGGTAACAGGAAACCTGCGATTTTGGCTTATAAATGCGTCTACATATAAACGCAGCCGCAAGAATCTAAAACATTAAAACACTTAAACAATATTATAATTTGATTATGTTTATAATAGATGATTTATTTAACGTAGAAATAGTTAATGTAAGTGTCATTTATTTACCTAAAACACAAATTAAAAAAAAGAGGTATTTTAAATAGTAGAATTAAAGTTTAATTTGACATAACTTGCTGGCGCCAAACAGCGCCAAGATAAAACTTGTTGCAAATTATGCAACACACTTTAATGTACATATCAACCAGGTTTCAGCTGCAAACTCCTGCAAACTTGGCACTGAAACTATTTTTATCTAACTATAGTCAGTCACATGACTATCTTTAAAACAGAATAACTTTTTCAAACTTTTACCAAACGACCTGATTTTTTGTGATCAATTAGAAGCATTTGTTTACCAAATAACGCGCAAAATTTTTTTGAAAAAATAGCAATAACATAAAAAAAGGAACTGTTAAAATGTTTTTATTTGTCGCCGTAAAGAAAATCTGAAAATATATGTTTAGTAGATCAATGTTAGTTACATATATACTGAAAATTTCATCGAAATCGATTAACATACACCCGAGGTATAAGCGGTTAAAAGTGGTGAAAATCTTGGTATACAGTATACACAGCACTTACGGCTCCTGGTCAGTTCCTGCATACGAAAATACGAATATCTCGAAAACTAAAAGCGACCCCCCTATATTGGAAAAGGAAAAAGTTGTTCGAAATGTCGAAATCTATAACATATTTAAATTTTATCAAAATCGGAGAAGAGTAAAACAAGTAAAAAAGAAATTTTTAATAAAAAAAGAAATTAATTAATAAATAAAGAAATAGTTATTTTCTTGCCACATAACCGTTGTACCTGTGGCATGCTTTCCACAAATTTTCAAGCAAATTTGTTGGATGGTTTGGTTTTAATAGATTTTTTTCCGCTTCTTGGCCATTTGGCACCACTGTGCGACGTAGAAATCATATTGGGTAAATTGTACAATGATTGGCACCCTAAGCCAAAATCGTAGTAACAATCTTTCCATCTTTCTTTGAAATGTTTAAACGAGCTTAACTTGCTATTATTATAAGCTGATAGAGATTTTTCTGCAAAATGAAACTAAAAACTACAAACTATAAAATTCTTATAAAATATATTCAGTGAATAACAGTCGTAAGACAAAAGTACAGTCATTGGCATAGTGAGAAGAAAACGTTAAACACGCTACTTGTTTTATAATTAAACGTATAACATATATACAACGAAAATTTTAGTAAAACACTATTTACACTGCACTGTGGTCATCCGTCGGTCTTACTGGATGTACCAGCGTTGCTAACAGTCATATGTGGAACTCTGTTATGAAAACTCACAACGTTGTTTTGACATATGTAATGGGTTGTAATTTTAGGTTATGTAAATAATCAACTGAATTGTTTCTCTGTAATCAAAGGATAAAATTTATTATTTTAAAGCGAATAAACTAATAATAATCACTCGTCACAAAGTATACCTGTAATTAAAGAATTAACATTCGATGTTTCTTATTAACTCTGTTCTTTTCTTACAGTTATACTTTCTTATCGTTATACTTTCTTCGGTTAACGTTGGTATACTATTGTCTTTCATGTGTTTCTCGTCATCACCTTCACCTTGTTCTCCTCGTTGTGCTTGTAGATGTTTGGCTTACCGACCGTCGTAATTACGCGGGACGATTCAATCAGTATTAGGAAAGTCCATGTACTTTCCTTACACATATAAATAAGAAGCAATATAAAATGATTTTCTATACCAGGAATTCTTAATATTTGCCGTTTAAATCAAAAGTGCCAATAACTACTGCAGTGCCAGCAATAGTACAATTTACCCTACATATACTTCGCGTTTTAAGACGTTTTAAAGTCGCCTTTTAGTAACCTGGTCCTCAACAAGCGTGATTTTGAGAAATTCATGGAGAAATTTAACCCCTCGCCGTACCATTTTCTTGACAGAGTTACAATGTGATTAGAACCTCTTTATCCCCTCCAATATAAGCGGTTGGTCTACTCTGTGTATAGTATTCATGTTCCATTATAATGCTTATGTATCTCGAGTTTTATTTTCTGTGAAGATTTTCCACTGTTTGTATCTTTGTTCGCAATCACTGTATGGTAATCTCTGTATTCCCTATTATGTATGTAGAAATAATTCTCGTATGAGATTTTCTCCGATAAGAAAAAAAACCTCTTTATCCCGAAAAATGTTGTAGAAGAGAAAAGAAAATTTACATTTCCATACTTCCATCCATACTTGTTAGACTTTGTGAAAATCTTAATCGCGAGTCTGACTCGTTAAAATACGGCAAGAGATTAAACCATCGGAAAGATAGAAAGAATTTCAGAATGTTTCAGACTCATTCAAGAAGGAATGAAATTTTTCGTTGCCGCTCGTCTCTCGTAATACATGTACAGAATTTTTTCACGAAGATCCGCAGTCTACTTATCGCATGATCGATGAGATGCACCGCTTCGATACGTAGATCCGGAGCGAACGGAAAGCGCGCTCCAATTAAGCGTAGCGCTCCACAATGGTTGATTTTCGTCTCGACGATACAATACCGAGCGAGCGCCCTCGAGAACTCGAGGAGGACGATTTCCAAGGAATCTGATAAAATTTGCTCGCGACCTGGCCCAGGTTTTCGACTTAATCTCGACGCGGAGAGACGTCGCTCGCATTTGTATACAGGGCTCGTTCGGTCCTCTCTATCGGAGGATCCGGTGGGGTGGTTGTTTGAGAACGGGTTCGAGGTGATTGCGTTCCCATTGACGCGAGTTTATAGAGTGGCCGAACGACGCACCGTCGCAACAGTTAAACGAAGAATGTCGGAGGGCTCTTTGGGGAGGAAGGAGGAGGAACGAGGATGAAGACGAGAAAGAGGAAGAGGAGGAGGTGGAGAAATAGGTGGCGAGGGGTCGAGGGCGAAGCTGAAGGCGAAGGCGGAATATACATAGAGCGAGCAGGTGCTCGCCATTTTCGCCCTCTCGACGTACAATCCTTATAGATAACGCGTCGTTTGTAACTGTCACTGGAGTGGAAGAGAGACGACCCTATACGTAAGTACACACGTACACGTAAGCCTGCCGGAAGCCGGCGTCTAGAAGGAGCCAGACTCACGGTGACTTTCTGAACGAGAAAAAGAGGGCTGGCAAAAAACTCGTACATAGAGTAGCGCGCCGGGCACAAGACCGACGGAACGAGAACTAGAACGAGAAGGAGAAAAGGAGATGGCGGGGTACGAGGATTCGCATACACGCTCCTCGACTTCATCCGTGGCTCCTGGAGTTCCTGGTGTCTACCAGCCACGATATACCTAAGGTCCGTTCTGCTCGGAACAGCGGCGTGTGTCAGTGGAAGCGTCAGTGACTAATGTTACCTGAAGGTGGATTTGTATACCGGCTGAAATCGATAACGGCCTGTCGGAAGTATGGGAGGAAAGAAGGGAGGATGGGTAATAGGGAGGGACGGTCTCGCGATAGATTTTCCGAATAGACTGGGGATACGGAGGGCGAAGGGGAACGGGGAACGAGGCACGAGACGAGTAACGGCAACCCTTATCTTCGCCTTCTTCCTTTCTCTCGGCCTGTTTCGTAGTTTCCGATACGTCGATTTGCTTCGAACTAATGCTCGAACGCTGCGCTCCTCGATACCAATCGGGACTCTATGAAAGCGAAAGTATTGTTCGCCGGAACGACACGTGTAATTGCGAGCAAGCCTCGACACAGACCGTTCCCCCCCGCGGAACGACGGGACGCACCTGGATTCACTTCATTCGCGAAAGTAATCCGGAAACGCTCCACTCCTATTTCTGAAAGCGTAAACCACTTTTTCCCTAATACCTTTGTTCCTTTGTCGCGTTAAGCTGGATATCAACGATGTCGGAACGCACTCGTACAGTACGCTACTCAATTTTGATAAAAGCCGGGGATAAATCTTCACAGCTTTCAGAGAAGCTCACCGACGAACGTACACTCCCGGACATAAGTCACCCGACACTTAGTCAAATTTGAATGCAGGTGATTGTTGCTATTAAAGGATGTATGTTGTGAGATGAAAATGGTACTTATTAATTATTTCCAATGTAGAGAACGCTTATGTTTTGCACTATTTCGTAGGTACATCTAATTCGTTTCGTTGAAGATAAGTAAGTGTTCGGTGATTTATGGGCGGGAGTGTGTAAGCGTGCTGTTTACGCAGGAACCCGATCAAAAGCGCGATTGTGGTCCCTGGGCGGTCGTGTTCTACGAATGAAATTGTCGCACCTCGTTCGTTGGCACAGCTTCCTTCCGGTGGAACCAAAGGGCAGAGCTGGTCGGAGGAGAATTTAGCGTGGACCGTTTCGGTTTACAAGAGGAGCGATCTTTCTCCGGCATCGAAAAATGTGTCAGCAGAAAAACACCGTGGGGCTTTCAAGCGTTTTCGATTTTTCCCGCGGCGAGACTTTACGAAACTTCGATGCTTCATGGCCGAGTTTCGAGAACACGAGCCGGTGGAGGAAGGGTTGGATAGGAGAGGAGCGAGGGAGGAGCTGGTTGTCGATGGTTGAAAGTGGAGGAGAGAGAGAGAGAGAGTTGAAAGGGCCAGCAATATATTCCATCGTAAAGAGACGGCCGAGCGGTGGGGGGGTCGAGTTTCCATTCTACCTTTTCTTTGCTCGTCCTTTCTTTTTCCGTTCATTCGCGCAGTTATTCTTTCCCTTCATCGCGCTTCTTCTTCGTTGCTGTTTGTTCTAGCTCTCCTTCGCTCTCCGGCGCTCGCGCATCGCGTCCCTTTGTCCCGCCTGCTCTACCTTTCTCGACACTTTCACGTTCCCCTTTTGCCGTCCGTCAACGCCGAACTGTCCTTTTCCATCCCCTATTCTTGGGCCCGGCCAAAGCGTTTCGAACGCTGTCGCTCTGCCGGCGATGCTTTTCAAGCGCGGAGAATCGGCGCCCGTAAAAAAATGTTATTAAAATGTGTTTAGAGTCGCCACGGGGGAAAGACGTCATGAATATTAAGCCGCCATCCCCGCTCCCGGCGTGTCTGTGCCCGTGTCCGTAAACAACGGCGACCGTGCGTGCTATCGGAGGGCTGATATCGCGCTCGAACCAAAATAAAAAAAAAAAACAAATTTCCCCCCACGGGAAAAATCGTTGCGGAGTCCGGGCAGCATCCCTTGTTGCAGCTCCGCGGAAGGGTATTACGTAAAATATTTTCCGGCGTATGCTCTGTCGGGAAGACAACGGGAGTTAGCGGACCCCTCTGGTCTCGCAGAGTATTAGAAATCCGAGAGAAACCTTCTCTGAATTTTATAAATTATCAACCGCGCGGAATAACTTTGACAACCCGGGGAAAAGAAGATTTCGTGACCGGACGCGGTAAACCGCGGAGAACCGTAAACTGAAGTCGCGTCTCGTTTATAATAAATTTTGTTCCGTCTCGAGTCGATACCGCGATCCAAAGAAAGAAGTCTCTTGCTTCTAGATTCTACAGTATCAATTAACGTCAGGGAAAAACTTGGAAATTTGGTGCTGAAACCGACGCGACGCCCACGCAGATACGAAGGTTTCAGCGCGACGGTGCACTTAGCACGTGTCGCTCTGGCGCCGCTCGTTTAAAAATTACAGCTGACCTCGTCGCGTTACAGGTGCACCGACCGTAAAAACCGTAATGGCAGGGACACTCTCAGGGACGAATCTGCTCGAACCCGTCCGAATTTGTCTTTCTGTCGGCCGCACTGTCTGGAAGGTTAGCTCGTTCGGGAAACCGTAACCCGAAAACAAAAAACAGGAGGTCAGCGCCGCGGAAATAATTAATGAGACAAAGTTTCCGGTTAAATTCGATAATCCGGGATCGCAGCGGACGTTCCGCTTGCTCTGAGAATTCCAAGACACGCGTTCCTGTTTCCACATCTTTCTGACGTTATCAAAAGGAATGCCCTCTGTCTCTCTCTCTGGGCCAAAGTTAATTAGCGCGATCGGTTCGTTCCGACGGAATTTCAGTTTTAAACGGGAGCTTGGCAGGAACAGTCGGCTCTTGTTTAGGGTTAATTCGTTCCGGGAGATATTCGCGGGGCGGAGAGAGTGTGTTGGTCCGGCCACGGTTTGCCGAGCAAAGTCGAAAGGAAAGATAGCTTCCCCGGTGAACGAAACTTTCACTATTAAATACTAATTCGGCTTGCAATCTCTTGGGGTATTGCCCCGTTACCTTTCGAAAATGGAAGACGCGGAAGTTGGCTCCGCCTCGACCCTCCCCACCCGCTCCTCGCACATACTCGGGGGATCTCATTGATCTCGGATACGTGTACAGACATCGGTAATTACTCGCGCATTGTTACCAGTTTGCTGGCGGATCAATGCTCCAACCGTACGTATTCTATTCCGCTCCTCGAGATCTCGTTCGTTCCCCTTCACCAGCCACCCCGACTGTTATTATTTTCACGCATCGTGTATTCAGCCTCGCTACGATACATCGATACGCTTCGTTCGGATATTCCAGAGATCACTGTGTTGAGTCTCGATTAAGAATTGCGATTTGGGTTCTTCAGGTTCAAGTTCGGCTCTCCTGTATGTGGACTTGCTTTTAGTTTTTAATTAAATTAAATACATTTTTCCTATTAAATATAACCATGTGTTATTGACCACCCACACTGTATTCAGCACGTCTCTCCTCGCGTAATAATTTTGGCCACCGTGTCGATCGAACGTCTCGAAAACAGCTCCGCAACGTTTTAAATTTTTCGAGGGGTCGGTAACGTGAAAATATTTACGAACGACAAGGGAAAAGCTGAATGTATTAATTCTAGCTCGCGATCGCGGTATTTTAAAGGAACACCAGATAAATATTCATGATATATTGCGGGGGCCGATATCAAAGGGTTCAGACCGAGCGACACGAGGAGCAGCCAGATTTCCGCGACTTCTCGCCGGACTATACAACGCCGCGGCGCGGTGCGCGCGTACATTCTGCTTTTCCCGGACACATACAGCCAGTATTTTTTCGCAAAGTAGCCGACCGACCGAGTCCCCAGGCGTTTGTCGGTTTACCCGGCGGAGGTAGAAGAAGCAGAAGAAGTTTAAGGGACAGCGGTTCCGAGGGAGAAATAGACGGAGAGACGAAAAAATATGGTCTCATCAGTTCCGGCCGATTTCCCCGTGGAGTTTCCCTTCTGTCCGCGATTCCGTAGTCGTCAACCGGTAGGCCCGAATGGCGGACAAGCCTGCCGACGAGAACAACGTCCCCGTGGTTCCTGGCAAATTAAACCCGGCACAAGGACGAGGCGTGTCGACGCGTTCGATCGTCGGGAATTCCGCCGGGTTCTAGAAGAGCCACGGAGCCACGAGGAAAGAAGAGAAATTCCACAGTTGGCTCTGGCGCGGTAATACGCACACCTGTTTGGCCCGAGTAATGGATGAAGCGTGGGTGGAGAAAACGTCGTCGGATGCTGCCAAGATTCGCGTCACGCTTATATTTACTCGGGCCTTGGTAACGCCGGGAATTCGCGGCGCGACGAGCCGGCTTCGAGATCCGTTTTCTCGCCTCCCCTCGTTGTTGTCGCGCCGTTCAGCAACACACTTTCGGTATCGTTCGTCGCTGGCTCGTTACGACCTCTCTCCCTCTCTCTCTATGTTGACTCGCTGGTAATTATTGCACCGAAAACATTCGACCAACACCGCAGCTCAGAACTCTGCCACGCTGAAAAGCTCTCTAGACAACCGGCTACCAATGCCAAGTCGCTCCCCCGACCCGTAAGGTACGTGTCCATCTGAGAGTCAAACTATCGCGAGTTGCTCTCGAGAGTGCTAGCGGAGAGCTGCACGAAAAACTCGCACGAACAGAAAGTTGAAATTCGCAAATGGACACCGTTCAATTTTTTCCCTCGGCAAGCAACTGTCTGCTATACCAACGACATTCGCATAGCTGAGAGTCCACCAGCTAGTTTTAAAGTAAAATTTTGTGAAATTGACCTTATTGTGTTGGCAGGCTCAAAAATGCATTTACTAGATGTTTGTAAATCGACATAATTGTACTTACAAATTTTTTTACTTGTTTTCCTTACTCCTCTAACGACAGAAGTGTAAAAACTGTGATGCATTTTCAGAAGAACAATGACGTATTTACATGGTACTGGTTACTGTGAGGCTGGTATTTATTATTTTATAAATTGAAATAACTTAAAAGTCGCAATCATAACTCACAATGTCTATAAACTACTCTCATAGAAGAATTAAACCGAATCTATAGGCCATTCTATTAAGACAAATTGGAATTATTTTTCTTTTGCTTGTCCTGCAAAATTTCAATTTTTGCAGTTGTGTCATTATACTTCCGATATATTATTATACAGCGATATATTAGATGATTGCACAAGTTCGTGACCGATTTTCATAGATGTTGCAAACTGTACTGCAGAGCAGAGTGTAAAAAAGAAAATTATATGGTCCCCATTCTTTTCTAGTTGTAGAAAAGAAAGGTGACTATATTATTGATTACTAAAGCTGTATTCTTTAAAATTTAACCCTTGAATTTCATTTTCAAATCGGGCACGAACATATGCAAATATCTGATACATATTAGGTCGTTTGGAAAGTCTTTTCGTATTCTCAAGGGAAAATGAATGCTATTTTTTGACCATTTAGAATAATTTTTCAGGCGAAGATCCCGTGCTTGCAAATAGAGAAGTACTCAGATGTACGCGTACTTCGACTCAACTTCCGCCGCGTGTTCTATTAAAAGATAGAAACAAGCGAAATTGAATAGAATACACGGAACAGGAGATACAAGAATACATTAATATCTTTCAAAGCGCTTCGAGCGTGACTCGAGCACTTCGCTACGTTCGCGTTCCTCCGGGCGAGCACGCCCGACGTATTTATTTTGTCTCGCCGCGATTCTTGGGGATCTCGTTAACCAATTATTCCTGAACGACACAATGCGTGATTCAATTAGCGCGCGCGATAAAGAAACAACGTTCGCCGAGGGTAATCCGAGTTGACGTTCGAGAGGCGGTGCCGGCAGGAACGATTAGGCCTGTCTTGCGGCGAGGCGAATTAAATTCATTAGCGGACGCTAACGCGATTCGCATAAACTGCGGGTTGCTTGGACGCCCGTGGCAGTGTTAACGATCCGATAAATCTTTCGGATGAGTCGGGCCAATGGCGTGATCGTCGACAGTAGACCTGCTATTTAAAAAAATCTGGACGAGATCTAGCCACGACGGAGGCGCGTAATTTCGTTCGCGACGGAGGAACTGTCAATCAACGGGAGGGTGGTGTCACCCGATAATTCCATTGACAAACGATGGGGGGGGGGAGAAACGCGGCGGGGACTTGTAATCGTGCTTCATACAAGAAATGGCTTTTAAATCCGTCGGACTAGAATCGCGAAGACTTGTAGACGACAAGTTGATCGATCGCGTTGATGTATCGTCGATAAAAGAATTATCAGCCCGAGACCGCGAGGAAGGAAACCTCTCGAAGCGAATCTTCATCTTTCAATTTACAGGAACGAATCTCTTCGCGACTGAAACTGTGTCGAACGCTGTCCTCTACGGTTTTTTCCCTCGTGTTTAGCCTCACGTGGAGATCATCCATTGTCGTTGCTCGACGCCGCGGAGTCTTTCTCCTGTTGTGCTTGTGCTTTTGCAACGGAGTAAGAACCCTTCAAAGCTTGCAAATCCAAATTACTATTCACTTCAGATTATTCTGTTCTGAAGACAAACTCCGATAAACTCAGATTAAATGAAACGTTTAAAGTAGTCATCGTAGACTATCAAAGTTTGATTGATGAAAGAATTCCAGCAGAAAAATGCATGCAGCGTGATGGCAACAGGCGAGGATGAGTTGGTTGACAGAGCTCCGATCGCATGGCCGGCCGTGTAGCTGGAGGAACGCGATGATCGAACAGGGAATCGAGGCTGAATCGTGGAAGAGAACATTGGAAGTCCAGAATATGTCGTTAGGTCGTCGTATGATGTTTGCTCGGTGGCCGCGCCGATAACCATGCACATGCGTACGCGTAATGGGAACGATACGTTTCCTCGACACGTAACACGAGAACCATGCTCCGTTACATTATTTATCACTTCGCGGTCATTTGTACCGGCTCCGGGCCATCCCCCGTCCGCGCTTTCTCCGTTCGCACCGTCGCGTCCCGTCGAGCTGATTTAAACTTCATTCAAACACCGTGCTGGAACGAACCATTTCGATCGCGCGAAACCAAAGTCCCCCAAAATCCTCTTCCTGTCGAAGCACAAGTAATTTCTAACGAGATACTTTCGGACTGTGACGAGCGGATGCAACAAGCAAGCAGTTTCGAGTAATAAAAAGGGATAGAGACGCTGGATGGAAATATAATAGTCTAAGGCAGAGGGTCGATGGTATATTTATATTGCATATCGGAGCTCGGATCGATGAGTGTCTTATCGGAGAGTAAAGAGACAGCGGAACGGCCTCCGCGGAACCATTACCGAATAATCCGGGGGCGGACGGATTATATTTGATTATATTTATAGTATATCGAGAGTCGAGTCGATACTTTCATTAGAGGAAAGCTCGAGATGGGGTTGCAGGAAAGGATGACAGTCCCGCGACGAAACGATTTGGCAGAGTCAATCGGACAGGGACAATCGGGGGTGGAGAGAGAATGAGGGAGAGAGAGAGAGAAGCGGAGAGAAACGGAGGAGAGAAGAAGGTTGGAGGAGGACGATAAAGCACGTCTTCCCGTTAGTATCCCAGCGGACAAATATTATTTTCCATCGTGGATGCACTCGACTGAGTGCACAAGGAGAGGCTTAAGCGACTGCGGTATACGTTTTCCTCGGCGATGCGATCCTCCACGGTTCACTTAATTTCTCATCTCTCTCCGCGCGCCGCCCCACCAATGACGTTACATTATTCTCTTCCGATATGATGCCGAGATACGGAACAGATTTGGTTTCCCTCGCGACCTTACTACACATTGTCCGCGAAAAACGTCGTTGCTCCGCTCGCAGCGGAACTGAAACCGGTGCCCGCCTGTCGCGCTTTTCAACGTTCTGCTTGAAATAATACAGGATCTTCCTGACGGTGGAAATATTACTTGTTCGCGATCTCGCGTTCGTTTAATAGAAACGACAACTCTTCCACGGCTTCACAACTTCTCCTCCGCGACTCAGACAAGGACAATCAGTCGGAGATACACCGGAGCGACTTCTACTTCTGCCCGGATCAAATTCTGCTCGCGCTGCGTCGCGCTTATCCCGGGCAAAGCACCGTTTATTCGAAGTACTGATCCGTCTCAGAATTTTCCGATCCGTTGTTGCACGTGTCCTACCCGAGGAACACAAATTTGGATCACGGCGGTGCGCAGTGGTCCAAGTACGCGATTTTCTTTTTTATTAAGCATTTCAGATCTATCAATCGAGGTCTATTTCTGCTGCACTGAAACAAATTACAGTATGCATATACACATTCACACATACGCAGTCCACACTAAATAAAATTCGCAGTTTACATTTTTTCAAGAAATCTCTATATATAAAATTGCAGTGCTGACTCACTCACTGATCAACACCCAGGCTAAACCCTTGGACCTAGAAAACTGAAATTCTGCACAAAGGTTTCCTTTATGATCTACATATACAAGGAAT
This sequence comes from Lasioglossum oenotherae, assembly GCA_028455765.1. NCBI lineage: Eukaryota > Metazoa > Arthropoda > Insecta > Hymenoptera > Halictidae > Lasioglossum > Lasioglossum oenotherae. The sequence continues at coordinate 3,977,453 of CM052287.1, read as the reverse complement.
AAGAAAGGATATTTCGAAATTCAACCCCCAAACGGATGAAAAGGGGTTGCAACGTTTGTATGAGGAATATTTTGTTCGTGGTCAGATTTACTTCATACTTGGTCTTAATGCTCTTTGATATAATTAATCAAACACTTGTTTCGGCATTTTTAAAAATTGATCCCCTAAGGGGGTGAAAAGGGGCTAACTTAGAATTGATGACGGCGGATTTTACTTTATTGAACATTGAAAGGTCGAACGTGTTTATCTTATTTGTCCATCCATGTCATGTTTACTGTTTTGATATGATTTGCGGTTAGCGTTAACGACCAGTTAGATCAAGAATATGTTGCTGAAATGCAACAAAATAAGGAATAGATTTATTCTGCAATCAGCTCCTTAAAAAGTCGATGCCAAGCTTGTATTTGCGTTCAAGGACGACATTTTGAAATAATCCGATAAACACGTTCGAACTTTCAATGTTCAGTAACGTAAAATCCACCGTCATCAATTCTAACTTTATTTGTTTATAACTTTGTAATAAAGCGTTTCTGAGCAAACTTCAAACAACATTTTTTTCTTATTTGCACTTGTAGGATATGTTCCCTAAGTTCGTTCATTAAAACTCGGGACACCCTGTATATTAATAGACGTGTTTTCATTATTGAATTAGTTTCCCAGCATTATTTGATCCATGTACAAATGCTGCAATATTATTGACAATTTACACTTTGGGAAGGTTTTTAAAAGAATGTTCAAGCATCAGACTTGTTTTATATGAAATTTTAAACAATTTCGAATAGGGGCATATCAATTTTAGATGGCGATTGCTGCCGGCTTGTAATCTATACGGTAATTAAGAAATAAAGATAATTAAGAGTTAATTGATGGTGAAGAGTGGATGGAGAGAAATTCGATTTACCGATGTTGAAGTATTTGAATAATTTAGAATTAACATCGGAAATATAATTATATACTTTATTACATTGAAAAATGTCGATATGAATTTTTAGAAACCTGAAAAGCATCCAATTACCAACTTTTAGAAAGTTTCAACGACATTTTGACTTTTGGCCAGTAAAATCGCGTTCTCGGACCACTGTGCGGTGTGCGGAGTACGAGTTTCGACGTTTTTCTTCGCGAAGCAGGCACGTTTGGTGCAACATCTGAACGCTGAAAATGAGCGGCGAGACGAATGGTGGTAACGAATGTGTTGGAGCCCGTTCAGACACGGCGGAGACCGCGCGATTTTTGTTTTCGATTGTTCGTCTCCGCGCGGACACGTTTGAACGAATACGAAGACGCTAATGTAAATGTTCATTATTTTCCTGGGCTTCGGTGTCGTGGCGAACGAGTTCCAAGACGGAACGCCTCGGCTGTCGGAATTCGATTGGATTAAACGATCTATCGGCGTCGAATGGGCGCCCTTGCGTGGTTGTTGGAACAAAATGGTTAAAAATCGGGGCTCGGTGAAAGGATTTCCGTGTAAAGAGGGACAGAGGGGCTGGCGCTGTATTAGGTTCCGATTGCGAAAGACGAGAGCCTCTGTATAATATATAGTCGTTCCATCAAAGCGATTCGTCACACGCAGCACTGCGCCACGACCGGGCTTCGGCGGTCATCGCCGGGAAACGTCGACTCCGAGCTCTCTTGTACGACACGCGGATAAATATCGATCCTTGTCGCGGCCGCGTGCCGCGCGCGGGGATAATTTTTCCGAGAATCAAGGGGGTTGCAGAGGTGGAGGGGGTGCTGGGGAGCAACGAGCGACACACAAGGGGTTATTTGGAGAAATACGAGGCCTGGCCACCCTTTCGCCTAAGAGAGGGTACGTCGCGTCTCGATGAGAATTGGTCACGGTATACCCCGGATCGATGTTTCGATTACAAAACGCTCGGAAATTAAGAATTCCGCTCTCTGCTTCGTTGCTTTAAATAATAGTAAAGTGCAATTATCGGGGGAATATCAGGTCAGAATTTCGTAGGCGTTCGTGAGAATCCAATTAGCACGCGATACGATCCCCTCCAGCGGGTTCCACGATTTCTGGTAGACGTCGCGTCGCGGCCAGAGAAACGGCGCACCTACATGGCAACGCAATTAAAGGTTAATACTTTCGCCTTGTCCCGCACTTACCGTGCAAATGCTCCCGAACAGACCTCCGATAAAAGGTGGGCAAACATATTTCCCCAGGAGCAAATTGCGCTCCGGATCGTTGGCAAACTAGTTACTTAACCAGCGCTCTTATCGAATAAGAGGAATAACTATTCAACCTATTTGTCAAGATCGTGCGGGAAACAGAATACGCTAAGATCTACGTGTAATTCTCCGTTGATCAATTGCCAAAGTCTCTTTCTCGATCGCTGAGACGCCGACGAAATTTCAAGAACTATTCGCAGAGGCATAAATCCTGGTCGAGCAATTCGGATCGCGGAATTCGGACAGGTTTCGGACAGGGCCGATTTTTCTGCGGGCTTAAACGCCTCCGAATTCTACTCATTGTACACCGGGAACTCTAATTCCCCAGGGCTAATCTCCGCGGCACTCCTCGCCGCGAACTTCGAAAAAGTTCCACTCGAAGCGGTAACTTTCCCGTCAACGGCACGCTCCTGGGGGTTGAAAAGACTCGCGCGAGGGATGACGCGCGATCGACAGAATTCCGCTGGAAACTTGTAGCCCACGGTCGTCGAATCGATACTTGGAAAAATATTACTTCGCCGTCCGATGCGCCGACGTTCCCAAGTTCCAGTTCTATCTTTACTTGGCTTCGTGGCGTTCGTTGACATTCTCTATTTATCCGCTCGTTCCATTCACGATTCACCTCTCTTTCTCTTTCTCCCTCCCTCTCCACCTCCGATTAACTTGGTAATTTAATCGTTGCTCTTTAAACGAAGTTATCGTAACTTCCGGCTGCGAGGAATCGTTGAAATTTTCTGTTTTCGGACGCGAACGGGAAATAGATCGATTCGATTTCCGTGTAACGTTAAATGATTTTTCTGCACGTTCTCCATCGTTGCCAGAACGCAGTTCTCGCCGATGAACCGACGAACCGGACTCGCGCGTTAGCATAATTGCGATCGGTGCACGGATTCGACTCTCGCAGGTGCAGCACAGTGGTTGATCGGAAACATTCGGTTTCTCAGGGCGAGTATACGTATCCACAAATGATCTGGCAACCGGTGGGGCTCTCTCTCTCTCTCTCAAAGCTCTGCGATTACCACGGACAACGGATCGGCGGAACGATAGTAAGCGGAGTACCTTAAGGGTGTACACGGTGTTGCATGGACTCGCGAGTACGCGAGGATTACAAAAGGCAGCCGGGGCCGGGAGTAGCCAATATCATCGCCTGTGTCTCGGCTCGCTTTGACAAGGCAAAGACACAGCGTTTTACGTTCACAAAACGCAGAGGAATTGCCGGGCACCGGTCGCTCATTTGTCCGGACCGTCGCGTCGTCGTCGTGTCGGATGGACAGATTCCCTCGCGTTGCCTAATGTTCGAGTGCTCGTTGAATTCGCTCCGAGAAGCCGTGTATCGTTTCGCATCGTGTATCACTTTAACGATCCTGTCAACGGCGACGTATATAACTGGGAACGACGGTGTTTTTGCGATCGACTGTACCCGTGTAGCTCCGTTTCGGTACAGTCTTCGAAGCTGCTCGCTCGGGGGATTCGGGAAAGATTATCGACGCGGCGCCTCGTCGGCGTTTACACGATTCTCCCGCGACTGCACGCTCGCGATTGTATTTATAAGCGGTGACTGTCTGTCACGGTTGAGCTGCCGACTCCCGGTAATTGGGCCGCTCCGATTCCAGGACGATGCTGGAAGAGCATTAATATCGCGCCTCCGCGACAAATTTACCCTCGATCACTGCCGGCTAATTACTTTTACGAGCCGAGCGGAGAAAATAATTGGGACGATCAAGATACCACCGGCGAGGATCGACCGCCGGACGGATCGCGTTCGTCGAACTCGACGAACCCGTGGATTCTCTCTCGCATGCGAGCTCCTTTGTCGGATTCTCATTATTGACGGCCAATTATCGGCGTCGTTTAAACGTTTCGGCTGCCGATTACCTCCCCGATGCCCGCGGAACGAGATTAATCGGTTACCCAGAGATCTTGCCGATCTCGACGCATCGAGATCCGCTAAACAGCCGGAAGAGCGCAGTCTCGAAACCGCGATTTTCGGCCCCGGTTTCGATTCAATCAATTTATTCTCGCGGGTTAATTTGGAATCTAATTTATTTATTCATAGAGATCGCATCGACATCTAGGTCATTCACGACCACAAGAGTTAGAGAATTCTTGTTTATACAATCCTTATACTTATAGACGTAGTTTAAGTAGAGATGGGATCAAGTTCAATATGTACTCGCGAATCCGAGTCAAGTTTAATAACCAAGTTGTATTTCATGAGTTTCGATGACTACTTAAAAGCAATAATGGTTTATTTTTATACGAACTGATGTCGAACCTCGGAATGAGTACTTACAAGTTTCGAAAAGGGACTTATACAGTGGGTGTGCAAAGTATTCGTACACCTTTTTAAAACTAATAACTCTTTTATAATTGTACCAAACGATCTCATTTTTTATAATCAACTAGAAGCATTGGTTCACGAAATGATATGGGGAAAAGATTTTCCAAATAATTGTAATTTACAAGGTTAAATGCAAAAATAAAAAAAGGCGTTTTTCTAAACTTTTTTCTTTGGGCCCTCAATAACAATTTAAAATATACATTTTGTAGATCTATGTTAGTTGTACACATGCTTTAAATTTCATCGAAATCGATTACGAGCTACAAGCTGTTAAAATGGTGAAAATCTAAGTTTTACACGACTTTTGTTCAGTTTCTGCTTAAAATCCACAGGATCGTTCATCTTTCGATGCGTGTCGTTTTTTCCTGCGTCAACCGATTTCGATGAAATTTTCAGTATGTGTATGATTAACATAGATCTACAAAACATATATTTTAAATTTTCACGAAGGGCCCAAATAAAAAAGTTTTAAAAATTACCTGTATTATTTCTGCACGTAACCTTGTAAATTATAATTTTTGGAAAATTTTTCTTGGATATCATTTCGTAAACCAATGCTTCTAATTGATTATAAAAAATCAGGCCGTTTGGTACAATTATAGAAAAGTTATTAGTTTTTAAAAGAAATACTTTGTACACCCACTGTAAGTACTACGATGTTGAACGGAATCGAACCTTTCACAAGAAGTACTCGAATCTTGGAAATCAGAACAGCATAGTAGGTTTTAAGCACTTTATTAAATTCGTAACTATTTAAGAATAATATCTCCGATAGATTATGAAACTATAGTTATACATGTTGAATTAAATTATGCATTATAGAGGACAACATAATTGATTTTAAAGGTAAACAAAATAATGTCTGGAAAAATCAGAGAATTTCTGGTACCATATTCATAAAAGTTTCGAATCTGTTGGACTATATTCGAATATACTTACAAGTATTATTTCCGTTTACTAAAGTACTTAAAAGGTTCGAAACTGTCTGGCATAGGTTCGAGTATACTTAGGAGTATGTACTATTTCTGTTTTGCCGAAGTACTTATAGAGAGTTCTAATTCAATCAATCAAAGTTCGAACCTGTTTGCAAGGCACTTGATCCGATCTCTAGTTATATAAGTAGATTATTACAACCATAATTACAAGGTATGGCAGATATTTGTGGATTTTAGACATAGGCTAACTTGGGTGATGTTCTTAGAATATTTCCAGTCTCATTGATTTTTTAAATTTGGTGGATACGAAATTAATACAATACCTCACACAATATACTTAAATGTTTAATAATTTATTAGATATACCAACATATCTAATAATGTCAAGAATATTTTAAATAAAGGTACGGCAATTTTTAGTGACGCCTAATACATTTCGAATCGTGAAGTTGAAAGTTTATGCTCATCGCACGAACGCGTCTCGCAACCGCGACCGCCACCAGTCGAACAAAAGAACCGATTCACCGAGGAAGAAAGGACATTTTGAAATTCGAACATTTGCAAACGACATAGGTACACCGCATATTTCGAGCCCGACTGATCGATTCGAATTGGACAAATGGGATTCCCATTCGTTCGGGCATTGTCCCCGTCTTATCGAGCAATATGGATTAGCGGAAAACTATCGGGGAGGTTCACAGGGTGCACGCGTGATACCTGTGAATCCGTTTTGTCCATCGGACAACGGCATTGTCGCTCGAAAATTACACCAAAGGCGATGCCGGTAGGAACCGGAGCCATGGATGCATTAAACTGGCGAACTTGCGACAGTCGTGACAAATGGCTCTCGAGGCCATTCGCCCGAGTATACTAACATCATAATGAAACTCATTCTACTCGAAAACCTCGAGCAACATAATTAAAGTTCTTTGTACCGGTGTCGTTCTTTACCCCGTTGCGCTCTTATCGATTTTACTGGTTCGGCAGCGAATCACAATCTTATTCGAAGCCACGCTCCTTCGCAAAGTGTGCTCATTCTAATATGCTAACATGAAAAAAATATCGATTTACGAACGACGAAATTAAGAATACAGTGTCGGCTGAGAATTGTTATCAACAGGCTGCGAATTTGATGCATGTGTAACTGAAAACAGTGAGGACATTAGAACAATTTAAAAATCCTGTTCTATCATTTGCGATCTATTAACCCTTAGCACTCGAGTGGCGACTCTGAGACACCACTAGGTTTGCCAGAAATGTTTTATCTAAATATAGAAGAAGTAGTGAAAACTGCAATTATGTATATATGAGATAGGCTCAAAATGGACGAGTTCAAGTAAAAGAGGTACACAGCACATTTTAAACTTCTTTATTCGAACAAAGATTTTTGAAAATTCTTATAGGTACGTAGAGATCAAGTTCAAATATAGAAGACTCATATCAAATATAGAAGATCTGGCGACCCTAGGCACCAAAAAATATTGCTAAACCAGTAATGTGAAATAATAGTTGCGTTATTAGATTATTTTCTATCGAATAAATTACTAAGCGTTTGAATATTGCACGAGTAAATTGCATCAGTTTAATATGCATAAAATGGAAAAAATATCTTTGCTCTAATTACTCCACACGTTTAGTAATTAATCGAATACAAATTTCATAGTGCACCAAATATTTTCGTATATAATAATGGTACAATAATTATTAGTGGCGCCTCTCTCTCTCTCTTAGAATGCAAAGGGTTAACACGTCCACTGGTTCCAATCGTACGTACCCATTTTTGTCATGAACGCATCGGGTCCGCAGCCTAACGATGACAAAGGGTGGTGGGGTGGATCGGCGAGAATTGGCAATTGGCGGTGATTCGGGAATGACGATCGGATCGGATGACGTTCCGTGACCCTGCGGATCGCAGCCCCGCGGCGTGTCAGCTCGCGATAGCTAGTGGAAGGTGAAGGAGAGACCGGGGCGGAAGAGACAAGTGGAAACGAGGAGAGAAAGCAGAGAGAGAGAAAAGGAACGGAACGGGATGGAACGAAACGAAACGAAGGAGAGAAGCAAGCAGACTGCTGCTGGCTCTAGATACCGGAGGGGGTAGCTGGCGTCGTGGCGCTTCTACGCAGGTCTGGTGGGAGATCGTGGAACCAGGGGCGACCAGGGGGCGACCAGGGGCGGACGAACGGATACGACGCGGCTCGACGCGGCGCGAGGCGAGGCGACGCGGAGAGATCCGTCTCTCCTCAGTCGACGTCTAGCCGTCGCGACGCGTGCGTAATATCTTTCGCCGGTTTCACGAAACTCACGAGACTCGCGTGTACCACGCAGCGTGACTCTCGTCGTCGGATGTTCGGCCACCTGTTCGCTCCAGAAAGTCGAGCGGGTTCGGTACGGTGAGCTTGATCGGTGCTGGTCCGATCGCCTCGTGCCCTTACCTGTCCGCAGGTACCCCCGACGATTTCCGTGGCTTTGACGGCGCGGCTCCGATTGGATCTAGCTCTCGTCTGCCATCTCGTCTCGTCAGTACTCGTCGGGAGAGCTCGCGATAACGTGTTCCGTTGGCTCGCCAGCTCGAAACGGAGAAGTGCCCTCGGTGTAAACAGTCTGTGCCCTGTGAAAATTCTCGCTGGACAGTCCCTACGTGATTATCAGTGCGATACACCCTTGGATTATGACCGTCGGGTAGGTACACGATCCCCTAAATCTTTTTTACACCTTTTCCTCAGGGGTTACAGTCGCTCGCTCGCAATCTGCCACGCTCCGATTGCGAGCAGATCGTCGAGAACCGTCAGCCGTGTTCAATCCCTTCGCCTTAGCCGCAGTTTTTTCTTTCCGGGAATCTTGTTTGCCTCGAGTTCATACGCTCGATCGATTAAAAGCAAATTTGGCTGGCTAAACTCCGTCGGAACTGCCGACGTTCGCGGAATTTTGACGGGTGGCTCTGTAGGTGGTCGTAGGTGGCTGTACTCGTGCTGGCAAGGAAAGGGTTAACCGTATGGTTCTGTATTCTTCGCATTACTTCGATCGACAACAGCGGCCACTCTGCCGCAAATGTATCCCGAATTGTAAATCGGGGTAGGAACACGGCCAGATGAAGCGCGGGTAAACAAAGCTTCATTCTGCTACAATGACATTCGACTTCTCGCAGGGACTGCCATATGTTTTTATACCTTGCTCCAAGGGGTTGGTATGCGACTCGATATAGCGCAGAGATTCTACGTTTGTGCTCCGTGTCGAATCGTTACCGAGCCTCTGCTCCGATATCCATTAGTTTCGCGATGGTATATACTTCGAATTTGGAGTTGTGTCTTGTCGTGTCTGTCTGTCTCTGGTTCCGTGTGCCATCTATTCTCGTCCCTCGCGATAGTCTTAATAAACAAAATACCGTTCGCGCCGAGTGCGAGCGACGAATAAATAAATTTCATTCCAGCATGAACGGGATTCGCGTGGCAAATGAAATAAAAAGAATGGAAGAAGAGTGTTGGCAGAACGAAGTTTAAAATTATTTATTTCAGACTGCTCTGTGTACAGAGTCGACCCGCAAATGGGATGACGCACGCGTCCTCGGTAATTATGGGTGAAACACGGTTTACCAAACGGTTATTTTTATTTGCTGGATTCCGTTCGCGCGGTCCGCCGGCCGCTATAATTATATGGATGTTCAATTATCAATAAAATCGCGACAAAACAGTGCTGTCGATCGATAACGGCTCGCGTGTGAACAGTTTTAACGCCGCGCGGTTATCCGTTCCTTCTCGATCGAGGAGGAGAGACGACTGCGGTGAGAATCGTTGAATGAATTCTTGCGAGTTTTTCGAGTCGCTCGGTTTGGCGACCGCGCTCGAATTCTCGAGGGGAAAACTTGATACAGATAAGCCGTCCGGCTGAGAGGCGATGCTGTTGTTTACGTTGACGTCGGCGTTGGCCTACTCGCCTTGACGCCGCAGCATCCACGGTTTCGCAATTAGCTGGTCGCGCTCGCGTTTGTGCATCGCGTCTCCAGCTTTTCTTTCCGTTATCGATCGGCATCGTGGCGCGGTAATTATCGATTTAGTATCGAGTAACAGCGAGCGCGAATGATTTCGACGGCCTTGAAGCATGATCGAACGACACAGTTCTGCTGGTTGCGCTCGCGCGATACCGCCAGTTACGAGTATCGATATTATTAGATCGCATTTGCGCGGTCGATTCAGACGATTCCAACACACACAGCGAGGAGGCGTTCGCGCGAGCGCTTACTACAGTTACGCACCTACATACGCACACACGGATACATACCAATGGAATCGTACGTACGGCGAACCTGTCGCTAAAATTTGTCAACGTTTGCGTCACGTCAAACTCCGTCGTTTCGTCGTTTGTTTCGTTTGGCAGCGCATGGCTCGCCTCGTTAACCTCCTTCTTGTTACACAATATCGACCGGGCCGCGCTATCGTTCATGCAAGAATTCTAGAAAACGATCGTTTCAATATGTGCCGCCCCGCCCCCCCCCGGCCTCGAACGATAAAGAGTCGGAAGCAGACGCGTCCACCATTTGTGTCAACGGTTTTCGCTCTCCGAAGATTATGCGCGCCTTCTTGCGGCAGCAGCACCAGAAAGCCTCTTAGCACGTTCCGTGCCACGTGGCTTTAGTACTTCGAGACACCGGTAATAATACTCGCCGTTTCTATGGCCCATGGAGCTCCATCTTCTCACAGAAACAATTACCACTTCCTCGTTATAGAGTCCACCCAGATGCCCACTAGCTTCGTCACGTCGCAATCTCGACAATTCATTTTTTATCGTAGAACCCGTTTCCATAGAGCAGGGTTCCCCAAAAGGTGCTCCACGAAAAAATATCCCTTTGCACTCGGCCCCCTCTGAGGCACCACCAAAAATTGCTGTATTATTCAAAATATTGTTTGCATTATTAAATATATCGCTATCTAATCAATTACTAAACATTTAGGTATTGTATGAAGTATTAACCACAATTTCATATATATATAAAGTTTCAAAAATCATAGGGAATGGAAATATTCTAGCGAGGAAGAAATGTTTAATTTTCCAGTTGAAACAGCTTCGAGTGCAAAGAGTTAATAACAAAGCTTTTTCTACATTTTGTAGAAAACGTCACGCAACAAGAAGCAAGTATTTTTTATTCTTCTAAGATTTATTGATTATTTGTCATTACTAGACTGCGGATGTTTATACAAAATAAACATTTTCTTCGTCAATTAAAGACACTGAATCCACATAAAAGATTCTTTCTATTTTTAACGATTTTAATCAACTGCAAATAACGTATGGACGTACTTAAATTGTTTTACATTTTTACCACGGTTTTATTAGCTCGCTTTCTTGTTTGTTTGTTTATTTGTCTGTTCGGTGGTAAATTTTGCAATTGATTTTATTACCATTTTTGTCATAAATGCATGAAGTCCGCAATCTGTCATTATTTTGTCAAAATTCAAAGATCCTTGAAGTGCTCCATCAGAGAAAAAGTTTGGGAGACCCTGCCGAAGAGAACCGACACTCGAGGCGATAAAGAGGCAATCTATATTGCCATTATCAGACCGCGGATCTTGAATAAAAATTCTCTGCGTCGATCGCAACGAGCACAAGCCGGATAATCATTTCCTTCGTTGTTCAATCATTCTCTCCGGTTGGAAATAATGAAACAGCTAAATTGCATCGCTTCGATAATATAAATCCGTCTTCACAGTATCCGTCCGTTTCGCTGTAACATTGTTGCATCATGTCGTGTAAGACTCTGAAACTGTTATGCCCCTCGTGGACGCGGAGCAGTACTCGTACATGGAAAACTGTGCGTCGTTAAGGTGCCATACAATTTGAATGGCCACTGCGGTGTATGGAATGACGTAAGGCGACAGAAACAGCTGCGCAGATCCCGTGCATTTCCCCTAACAAACTATAGATTTCGGTAATCGTGACTGGCATGCGTGTAACGGGTGTTCGATAAGGATTGAGAAACGTCTGAAGAATAAATTAGCTCGGATCTCGCGTTCTCGTCGGAAAGTGTATCGAGTCTAGTAGGCTGGAGGGAAGATACTGTCGTATTTTAAATAGACAGGCAATTTTGCTTGTAAATGAAGGACATGTGGCTTTGGAAGTTGTTAGAAATAATGGATATTATATCACTAAAGAATATTGAACATATACTTTTATGAATTGATCCAAATGTTTCCTTTAAAATACGACAGAAAATTCAGATTTCTTCGGTTGTTTGGGAGCAGTATCGTTCGACCGAGACGTCGGAGATCGAGCTATTGTCTCGGCGAGGATTGGAGCGTATCTGTGATAAGCGTGAGATATTGTGGAGATCGAAAAAATGGTCTCGGTGTATCGGTCCAGTCGATGACGTGGAGCGTGCTGGAGGCCGGTAACGAGTCCGTGGAAGCTGGAAAGAACGGGAAGGTAGTCGAGAACGAAAGGGAACACGGAGAAGAAAGTCGCGAAGGAGGCGGCAGTTGTTTCTCGCGTTGTTTCGCTAATACAAAAACCTCGTCGAGTTCGTGCCCGGCACTGCAAAGCAGCCGGGGCTGTGTTTTCGAGACAGCAAGCAGTTCTATCGAAGGAAGCACGTCGTAGCTTTCCTGACCCTCGGCTCGGCCGTGCTCGGTCAAAAGCCCTCGCGAAAGACAATTCGGTTCCACTTTGCCCGTATCGTTCCCTCGGCATCGGGAACACCGACTACGCGCAGATAAATCCACGATACCGATTTGTTGCATCCACCGTTCTCCTGATTTTGGCACGAGGCTCACGTGCTCCGATACAGCGACGTGCCGCCAGGGACAAAGACGCCGGCTGCGATTCGATGAGCGCCTCTTTTCCTCTTTTCCCTGCCGCGCCGCACTGTGCGATCAAACGACCTGACGCCGATCAAAAATCTGTAACTTTGCTTCTGCTTTGTACAGGTTGTCTCAGCTGGAGGACACCTAAATATCTCCTTTATTTTTAATGGCACAAAAAACATATATATATATGGCATAATTTAAATGGTATCGAAGGAGGAATATCGTAGGAGAACAATTTTTATTTGTCCGGTCATTTTTCATAGTTTTTTTCAAGGTCGTCGTTATTTTTTATCGGGAAAGCTTATTATTTTTATTCCATCTTGTTAATCACTCAAGCATATTCAAATGTATTTTTTCAGCCGCTATACGATGGAATAGAAAGAAATAAGTTTTCCCGATAAAAAAATAACGATGACCTTGAAAAAATAACCGGACAAAAGAAATTGTTCTTCTACGATATTCCTCCTTCGATACCATTTAAATTACGCCACAAATATCTTTTGTGCCATTAGAAATAAAGGAGATATTTAGGTGACCTCCTTCAGCTGAATATTTGACGAGTTCATTACCAGACTGCGGATCTTTATGCAAAACAGAAATATTTTGCATTGAAATTAATTAGATTAAAGTCATCAAGGGATGAAATCAATTTTTATTTTACTGCTGCTTTTTCCACAATCAATGCAGAATAATTTTATTTTGCATACAGATCCGCAGTCTAGTAATATGTTATGTTTATTCTTATAATTGCATATTAATATCTGATAATAAGATGAATATCTCGATATTCGGTCCATAAATGCTACTAAAATTAACAGAACATAAAGGCATATAATATAATGTAATGATTAACTTGTCAAAGTTTTAACTTTACTGTCGTTAATGTCTTTTAACTTTAATTAATTAATTGAATTGATGATGTAATGTAATCATCTAATGATTAACTTGTCAGAGTTCTGATCATCGACAGGTAGTTTCGAAACCGATTTTCCGGCTGAAACATTGTTTCGTGTCAGGGATTGGAATTCACGTGCCTCGAACTTTGCGAATGCGCCGGGAAAATAATTAACACGCTACGAAGTTTATTTATTTCCACATCGAAATGAAAAATAAGTACGATTATTATCCTGTAACGCAAGCTGTCGTTAGTCTCGCAATTTACGTGCCGGAGAGGGAGTCGTATCCCTTTTTTGAAAATAAAGTAATCACGGTAAATGTGTGCTCAGCTACAAAAACGTTGCATCGAGGTGGTTCTTGCGATAAAAATTGCTCGCGCTCGCTCGGCCGTACGCTTACGATTAGAAATACCGCTCGGTGACAATCGTTTACGTGTCTGCGGTAGAGAGAGAGAATCGATCGTGCATCTCGCATATTATTATTATCATTCGCGTGGCATCGTTACATCCAGACAGACTTAGAAAGGAAATTTCTTTTGAAACGAATAAAATAGTTGTCGGTATGTGGGTCAGTTTTTACAATGATAATTCCACCATCGTCGTCACGAGGATACAGCCGCGTATTTGCCGCGAGGATTTTCCGCCGTCGACAATAATGTTTCATAATTATGCAACGGAGAATATAATTACACGGCGACGATAGCGTAATGTCATCGTTTCCATAATAAGCCGAGAAGAAACACATTCCTTCAGGCGCGGTTGGTTCAAGGATAATACGGAAATAACTGGTCGTACAGTAATAAACAAATAGCGTAGTACTCGTCGCAAAGGACGAAACAGAACGCGTAACATTCGCGGGTTCCCCGCGGATGAAAACAAACAACAGGATAAAAGATTCGTTTTCGCGAGGAGGCTTCGAAATTAGTGCTGGAACAAAAATAGGCGTCTCGTTTGAAGGGATTATCGATTCGTCAGGAATTGCCGAAGTTCCCCCGCGGGGCGTCGAACGTATTTCGAATTCGGAGGAAATGGGAAATCCAGCGATCGCTTAGCCGGGGTCCGTTCTTGTCGTTGCACGGCTGGCGGGCACGTGCTCTTGGAGAAGCGTGTTCGATTGGCTGCCGCCTGCGTGCCACGTTCCCGAAGGAAATGCAGAGTCGCGAGAGGGATAGCCGATTGTGGAGCAAGACGGAGGGGGAAAATGGCCTGGAAAGCAAGGAGAACGACGATAAAAACGATAGAAGCGATACGCGCGGAGAAATGACAAAGCTACGGCTTTAATTATTATTGACACGTACAGCACAGAAACACGGGGGAATGTACTACAAGCCGAACTGTTTTTCTAGCGTCGTTCCGAGGAGCGCTTCTCTCCGGTCGCGTTTGTTTGCGCACGTGCTCGTCAATGGGATCTAACGTTAGCGATCCGTGGAGGCATTTGCATCATTGGAATTAGTTTCGCGGAACGAGTTTGCTCGTTGATCGCTTTGTGCTCGCGTCAAGTGCGGCTCGACGAGAGTTCTTTTCAACGGCCGATCATGTGCCTTCCACAAAGCTGCGCAAACAAGTCGAGCAAACGCCACAATCTAGAACGTGTAAAGAGGCACAGTGTTGTTACTACGAGGAAGAAATAGTTTTCGAGATCAGCTACGGAAATTTACAGGGTGTTGTCTATAGTCTGTTTTCAAAAACTTTATTTATCAATCTTCGCGTACAATTATACTTATTCTGCCCTCCGCACAGTCAAGTTACAACATTTATACTACGCCCCACTGCTTCCTCTCTCAGAAGTGGGACAATTTTTGACTAGGCCCCCTCTCGCCGGCCTCGTCTGGCTAACGGCCCCGGTTCGATCCTTACGATCTTACCGTGCTCGTGGACCTGGTTTCGGAGGGGGTGATCACGACCCCTCCCGGTCTACCGGGCCTAGGCTGTTGTCAATAACAACCTTACCCGTGGCACTTCCAGGGGTTTCCGACCATGTGGCGGCCCCATACAATACACGATGTCGGCGAGAGTGTTTTTATGACGTCTGGTTCGTCACTACCAAACGTACCTACCTGTCTACACTTTCACACATAACAACACTCTATTCATTTACAGCTTTATCACTATACCATTCTATATTCGAACGCAATTTACAATGCTTCCGCCTCGTATCAGCGCTACTACAATCTTAACTTTATACACACTATTAGTTTATTACAATGTTTGTTCGACATACACATACGTAAATCGCTTCTTACATTTTACACAGATATTTTGCACGAAGAGAGGACCTTCTAACTAAATTAAGCTTTTGATCTACAACACACATAACTTAAATCGAATTATGCGGTGACTTCGCATCACTTACAATGGATCCGTAACACAGGGTGTATTAAAATTATATGTGTCGCGATGATCTGTTACAAACATTCACCTTAACATTAGATCCCAATGTCGACATTGCTGTTTATTTCATCGTGTAGTGCTCATCGGAACGAACAAAGTCTCAAAGGAGACACTTGGACTTTGACAACACCAGTTTGTTGCAGTTCAGGTGGACAATTTTTATTTTGCATAAGGATCTGCTCTGTCTACCTATCACATTCATTAATAACATCACAATCGCGCACGGTTCTTAAGGATGTTCTGGAGGTATATAAAAACGCAACAAAATTTTTGAAAATTTGACAAGATATAATCCTTACTAAATTAATGCAATTACCAAAGTTTGGGTTCGATTCACTGCACCGTTTAAGAATTATAGGAACTTAAATTTTGCACATTTTAACACGTCTTCTTATGGAGAATTCATAAAATTCCACTTCAAATCCTATTTAAACCTTGAAAGAACGCAACTAGAAACTCCAGTTTTTTTTTTTAATATGTAGTAAAAATTATGTAATTAATTATGTTCAAAATTTATAAGGATTCACTAAACAGTTACAGAGCAAACAAATTATAAACTCTTACAAAACGTCAAATTTATCGTGTTGTCTCTCACTAGCATGAAAACGCGACAAGTGTAGACCACTGAATATAGCTACAGAGGGTACAGTATTCGCAAAAGTTTAGTGCAAAATATACTCATAAACGGCTTTCATTGCCATGTATTGACGGACTTCAAATTTCTTGTACTCTTGTCTCCCATTGTACCTCCAGAACATCCCTAAGGGTTGGCTCTCCACCGATCCACACGACCCACCGACATATAATTTTGAAACACCCTGTATACTTCTCCGAAAAAGAGAGCTACAAGAAGCGGTCGAGGGAAATGGTAATGATTCATGGCTGATGAAAGAGAATCGTGCGAGTACGACGGCGGCACACGTTGCTAAGCCTGGCTCGACTCCAATTCTAAGACGGACGGCGATCAAATCGATGGTTTACAAGATACGCCCGGCCAGCTTGTAATCAAATCTGTAACACTGATATTTGATCGTCGCCGCGGCTCAAATAAAAAAGCTCGTTACGGCGGGTCGTTACGTTTATGGTATGCAGACGTAAACGGCCGTCGCGCGGCGCTCCGGTTCGACGCGGTTGAACGCGACGCGACCCGACGATTCGCGCCGTCCTCTATTTAGACAATTACAGGCGCACTTGAAAAAAACAATAGCGCTATTTAAAAGCAAAGTCTGAACAGAAGCCAATAATGTGTCGCGACGCCTGTGCGCGTTATATGCATCGGTGCAATTGCATCGATACTAAAATTGGTCACAGATATGGCCGTTGAGAAAACGTTTCGCTCGGCCTCGTTCGCGAATGACGTTCGCTCCGCGTGACCTTTTCGTTCGACGGGAGACCGAAACCGATGGCCAGTGTGTTCGATTCGACGAGCGAAAATACCTCGGATCCGCGTAATCGCTAATCTCGGTACCGCGGGGATCCTTCAATGGCATTAACCCTTTTCAGTCGGACCAATTTTATCACTAAACCTACCATCACCGATGAAAATAACCGGTTCCAGATTTTCTATTTCACGATTATTGATATAATAAGAATAATTTCATACGAGATGATTGTATAGATATCTTTAATGGAGCGCATATTACAATAGAAGCTGCGCAAAGTCTAAATAAAACACCAGTTACTTTTAAGGGTTGGTAGGTCTAGTGTTAACTCGAAAATGAAACATTTCTTCCGACCCAAGAATAATCACATTGTATATATTTTTCCTCATACAGTACTTAAATAATGTAAACAATATTGTGAATAATGGTACAGCAATTTCGAGTGGTCACTCCGAGACTCTCAGTCATGTAATACTAGGGGCGGGCACCTGAAAATTTCTGGTTAATACATCGCGAACGTTCTCGGGGATAGGTGAACGCGCAAGCACGGAAAATTGGACGAAAAAAGGGAAAGAACAATTTTCCGCCGGGTAAAAATCGAATCCGCGCGGATCAGCGCAATTAATCGATCGGACGAGGTCGGACGAGGCCGGACCACGCGTCAAATTAATCGAAGTTCGAGAGAATAATGGCGAAAGTTGGTCCGGAGAAACGTTCGTTCCGCGCGAGGAGAAAAATTGCGGGTGGAATCGGGAATGACAAGTAATTCGGCCGCGATCGAATATTTTCTTCCGAGACACTGATCGCGGGAATAATCGTTTGGCCGATAAATCAGAAAATGGTGGTCGATTTGCTCGAAAACGTGCCCAAAAATCGAAAAAATGAACTTTCAAATCGAGAGTTTTGGATCGTTGGGTTGGTTGTACTTATGTTTGGGCTGTTTTATGGTTATTGAAAAAAGTGTCCGGCCCTTCTACCAAACCGGGAAATTCAGTATGAAAGTGACATTCTTTGAGAGCGCAGCTACGTATTGCGAATTATCGCGCCAGCAAAGTGTGCATAACTCGCTACATTTACATTATGTTGTACTAATTTTCTACTAAGTAAATCATACTTATGTATTGTATAAGGTGCAAAATAATAATGGATAATCTATTATACGGGATGTATAAAAATTGCATACAAAAATGTCAGAAAACTAGGGAAATAGTTACGATTGTGAGGGATTGTGAGCATGGGTCTTGTACACACTTTTAGATTATAGTATCACCTAATAGGATCAACAAAGATCGGACACCTGTAGGTGCCACTTTAGTTATTATAACTATTTTTGTAATGCGGAGTGCATGTCCGTATTACAAATGTCCTTATTCAATCCTCTCGGCGGCCGTAGTCGCTGCGAGCACTATGGCCGCCACAGGGAGCGAGACGCGCAGCCGGGAGAAGTGGGGGTATTCCACGGGTATTCTGCTGTTAATGTATAGTGGAACGATTTGAAGATTTTTTGTAATTTTGGCATCAGATTTATAATCAGCGACCCTAAAAACCTATGGGTATCAATTTTGAACTAAATTGGAGTACTCTTTCCTATTTTGGGCACGTTTTGGCGATTTCCGATCACTGTGCGCCGTGTCGCGCGACGCACAGCGGAAAGTTTAATGACGCCTTCCGGTCCGAGGAGAGCAAACTGTGTTGTTGGTTATCGCTAACTGGCAAAAACTGATTCGAAAGTTTGTTTAGAGGAACGCGACCGCCGGTGCGTACGAGAAGGACAAAGCGGGTACGGAGAAACTGTAGAAAATTAGTTAATTGGTTTTCCCGGGCTCTCGATGGATGGACGGTCGTGTTGCGGCATAGATTTTATGCCGTGGCCATTCCACGCGGGGGCGGCTGCGCGTTATAAGATAAACTAACAGTAGGACTCGGTACACAGTCGAACTGTAATCACCGTTTCGATGAGAATAATATCGGAATAATATCTCGTCGCGTTCCAATTCCAATTACCCCGTTCGATCGTTTCACGTTTGCGTTCCCGTGACCGTTCTTTTCTTATCACCGCGACCTGTTTTTGCGTTCCCGAGTCCCGCAACAACGTTCGCATCGCTCACCGTGATTGCTATTATTGTTGCCTTTGCATTGTCTTCTCCTCGCGTCTAAGTTCCGTTCGTTCCTCCGTTATCGCTCGGCTAATAGTATTTGCTAATCATTATTACAATTATGAATAATAATTCGTTTCGAGCTGCGCTTTCAAGGCTCCGCAATTTGTTGGCCGGGACGGTTCTCATTATTACCGTCACGAGTTCTAATTATTGGCCTTATAAATTTTGTATTTTTCCAGCCCGAATAGCTCCCGTGAATATGCATTAAAGTGGATCTTGTCACTCCGACGTACGCGTAATGATTTATCGATCGCCGCCGGTCCGTTGCATCGCGTTTGAGTAATGCAGTAATCACCCGCCCGTACGCCTCGCGTCCCTTTTCGCGATTCGTTCCTATCCATGAAATGATAAATTATGAGTAACAAATCAACGCGCAACTTATTAATTAATCGCGAACAACGAGGATTTTGTTTAATACTCGAACGCGAAGCGGGTGGCCACCGCGCCGCACCGTTCATTCGATCGTGTTCCGTACGATTGCGTGGCACACTCGGAAAATATTTCATAATTGTTTGAACGGCACGCGAATATTATCCGGGCGGCGTAACCTTCTCGGTTTTTCGAAATCCGGGCAAATTCTGTTCCGGAAATTTTACACCCGCAAATAGCGGAATATTGCACGAGGAATAAACACCGCGCCCTATTAGCAATTTTTTCAATGCTCGGCGTTTTAATATCGACCCGTTCCGCCCGAATCTCGGACTACCAGGTATCGGAGGGCCGTTCGATTATAATTTACAGTTACGTTGCATTTTTGTCCAGAAGAGTTTAAAAGTTGTTGCACACGTCTTATTGTTACTGGGAGCTCCAATTCAACTCGAAATTGAATGTCGTCTCTTCGACAATATTTTATTACCACCTTTAAAATGATTTTTTCCGTAATTTTCACGTAAATTGATATAATTATTAATCACGCTATATGACCGATTAATTTTCTTAGCAATTGTGCGATTAGAGCAGCTCATATCTTTATAAGCATCGATTGAAGCTTTTTCTTCACTTGTTGGTACTTTTCCTCTCGGCATTCTCATACACGTGAATCAAATTATAACAAACAGGATATCTTTGAGTTCTAAAACTAATACTTTTAGAATATTCGCGCAGTTTTCCGTAGTTCTCTGCTCAGAATACAGAGAAACACTAAGTGACTTTATAGAAACTTCGCACTTGTGTTCTGCACCACACAGAAGTAAATCAAAACAAACGTAAATAGTAAACATAGCGGTCTAGAGTACGCAGTCCCTCTATCCGAGTGTCTGCAAGGCACAAGACCAGATACGATAAATCAACAAAAATGTTGATATTTTTAAAATATCTATTAAAAAGAAGATGACTTTATAGAAACTTCGGCCACTGTATATTGAAAAATGCAGCCGAATCGATCGCGATGGATCGAGAAAATTGATCGCGCGTTGGATCGTTTCGGAAAAGGTTTGACCGAGGTGGCGGGAGGGTGACACGCGCATCCGTGGCTCGGGAAACTCGAGGGAGCAGAATGGCGTCGTACCCAGCAAGGAAAGTGGAAGTTTCGCTGGATATCAGAGCGGAACGCTCGAATCGCTGAAGGTGCTGAAAAATGCACGGGTGTCTATTGCGACAAGCAACGCCGGTGGCTTGCGGTGTAGCTGCGCGCAAATCCTGCTCCCGATGTCTGACTACAAACGCGGCCGAACCACTTGGTTTCCCACGCAAAAGTGCTTACGTTGCTCCGATAGAGAATGTTCGGGCAGGGATTGCGGAGCACCGAGTTTTTCAGTCTTCTCGCCCCGAATCTTTTTGTTTCCCCCTTCTTTTTCTTTCCCGTCCCCCTTCGATCGCCGTCTGCCATTCCCCTTCCACCTTCGCCTCGTCTCGCCGCTCTTTCTCTCTCTTCGACGGGAACACCGAGAACGAAATCGAAACTCGCCGGTGCTCCTTTGTTTCCCACGTGAAAGCGCTCGTTATAGCGTTCCGTGCCACGGGGAAACGTTATTGTTCCTAATTTCGTTCCGCCTCTTTCGATTTCAATTTTCACCGGTGAGTAATTATACGGGGGGTTCCAAGAACCAAGTACCGCAACGGCGAACAAAGAGATTCGTGAATGCATCGTGTACCCCACGCGCAGACTTATCTCGAGCTCTCGGAAGCATTCGCGAAATTTTCGCCAACTCTCTCTCTCTCTCTCTCTCTCTCTCTTCGAAGTATCTCTCTCAGAATTGTATATTTCGGTGTGTCCGATTCTTCGAGAGTCTCGCGGAATGATCAACGTCGAGAATGATCGCAGTGTCCCAGATCCGTGAACTCTGCAAGCAATAACTTTTCATTGCTCACTCCCTCTCTCTCTTTCTCTCTATCTCTCTCTCTCTCTCTCTCTCTCTCTCTCTCTCTCTCTCTCTCTCTCTCTCTCTCGCGCGCACGTCGTCGTAGACGCGGCGTTATCGTCGGGAACTACCGAATAACGGTTCGAAACGAACAACCCGCGTCAGATATTTCGTTACGCACGCGAACACTTCGGATTCTCACGCAGAAGTGCTTGCGAAGCGACACGCGAACCACCACTGCCGTTGCAAATTCTGCTCTCTGTTTCCTGTCTCGTTGAATACCGTGCAACCTCTAACGTAACCTAGCGGCGTGTGTTTTAAAGAGGTCCGTCGGTAAAATACCGCATACTCGCGCCATAAGCTCGTCGTTATTTCCCTGCTTCCTCGCCTCGAGGAAGACGAACGTTCCCGGCGCCCTGTTCCAACGTCGTTCTCCAAGTTATCACTTCGCTTTTATAATGAATTCTCGGATATTAAGACCGACGTATCACGCCTGACGAACAAAAGAAAAAATTAAGAAGAATTCATATAATAAATTTATCATAAGTTTATTTTCATAGAAAATTAATTTGAGATTTAAATTGAGGGGAATTTCAAGTTCCAATTAACTTTTGACAAAGATTCAGAGGAATTTGCAAGGGTAATTTCAGTTATGCTTGAAAATGCCGATCTTTTATTAAATATTGCTTGTAACAAGAAAACGTGCTGTGGAATTTTATAAATAAAATAATATTACACGGATTTTTAAACTGCGGGAAACAATTTTTTACTTTTCACCACGATTTTGGTCGAACTCGCCACTGTGCATCGGCCCGTGCGCCGAAAAATATATTCGACCCCGACTGCAAGATTTGACACGGTCCTCGACGTACAATTAGTCGCGAATAGCGCGGCGGTCTCGAAACTAGGCTAAAGAAGAAGGAGGAAAAGGGGGGCAGGGCAACTAGGAAAGTAGAAGAAATGGGGCACGGGCACGGACAGAAAGAGAGTCGCATTCGTGTTAATCTAATCACCGGCGCACGTGCAGCTGACAGGGTGTAGCGCCGCATTTTCCACAGACCATTGGCTTCGCACTAAATGCGGCCTGTACACGGGAAACGCTCAAAGCCCGCGGCGGCTGTAATAACATTTCCATTCGACCGGTGAAAAAAGGAATTCCTCCTTGCAGCAGCTCAAATTTGAAAGGAATATTGCGTTTTCATTCGACGCGTCGCATTTAGTATGCGCAAAGGCGGTCGCCTCGCGAGATTCCATCCTGTAAATGCTGCGCGCTGAGGCACCGCGGATTTTCTAGCTCGGTGGCCTCGGTTCACCCGCCGAATCCTCTGGTTAATATTCCGCTTCGATCCTCGTTACCGAAACAATCGCCTTTAAGCCTTTGCACTCGAAAATTGCCATACCATTATTCGAAACAGTTTTAAAGATTTAATATTATAATATATATAATATATAATATATATAATATAATATTATTTCGGACTCTTTCTTAAGCAAAAACACAAGACTGATTCGTCTAAAAATATAGAGATTTATTATTAATTACAAAATAAATAATATTTACATGCTTCCCACGTGTCACACTAACCTAAAAATATAGAGAATCAACAATTAAATGTTTGTGCTTCCCTATATTTTCTCCGCATACAATCTTCTTTATAGAAACCTGCACTTGTAGATTTCTGGATCTGAATATTTCATTAACTCGTTTCTCACGAATTGTCGAGCTAATTAATTATTAATTTAATTGATTGAATTGTCACACTCTCTGTCTAAATCTCTGTTTACTTTTATCTTGTCTAGTCCTGACCTCTCTCGAGTATCTATGTAACTCACCGGCGTATATACAAAGCTTACATTAAGTTCGTCTGTATTCTATAAATTGAAAAGAGCTCAACTGTTCTATAAGAAAACAGGTTCAATTCGATGTGCGCAATTTTGCAATGTATCTTTATGCAAAATGAAAATGTTCCGCATTAACTGTGGGAAGCAGGAGTAAAATATAAATTGACTTCATTCCTTAATGACTTCATTGCATTAGAAACAACATTATAATATTCTGAAATTTTGCTAATCTTATACTGTTTTACATTTCATCCAGCCAGTTTCTTCACGAATGCATAAAAATCCGCAGTCTACTACTAACAAAATTACTTTCGGAACGACCCGATGTCTTGAAGAGAGAACGGGATTAAATACAATCGGGCTAAACCGGAACGTATTAAAGTAGATTTTGATCGGCGGGAATGGCCGGCTCGTCGTTATCCAATTCTTTTGACGGCCGTTTATGTTGTCGACGAGGCCCGGCGGTACGCGAAAATATACAAAAGCATCGGTATACACCGGTAACGCGGCCACGCTCCGCTCGTTTTCCCTCCGACGCGACGCGGCTAATTTGTAAGCGCGTAACGAACATGCGTCACTGCCGCTCGTTATAACTAACAAGGGATAACGACACCAGGTCACATTTCGTTTCCGAGCTGCGCTTTTTCAGGGGCAAACGGTTCCACATGCCAGTGACAGCCCGCGGAAAAGTGAAATCCGTTCGGTGTCCGCCGAGCATTATCATATTTGTGTCTCTTCGACGCGCTCGGCTCTCCGCCGCGTCTGTTTACGAAGCCGCGGACGCGATCGGATCGTGTAACAGTTGAGTTTGTCGCGCGCGACCACCGGGAAAAATAAACGGCAAGCTTAACAACAACCGTTTTCGCGCTCGGAACGTAAAAACCCGGACGAAGTTGAGCGAGCGCGTCGCGAAAATCCGCGCGCACGATGCTCCCGAAGAAATCGCGCGCGTTTCCAGCAGACAAATAACGACGAAAATCGAATCCGTCCCCGGTAAAAAAAAAGCAACCAGATCGCGGTTCAAGCTCGGCAGCATTGTTTGCGATGCTGAATTTATTGCGCCATATATCCGCTTTCGCCGGGTTTACAGAATAAACAGAAGTCAAGTGTCCTCGGCGCCACGGACGATCACGAGTTTCACTTCATTAACCGGTGTGCTGGCTGGATATAAAAGTTTCGCAGTTCCATTCGAGCGACACGGGTAACGCATAAATAGTCCGGTAACCCGATCCAGTTGTCGCGCTCGCTCGCTTCAATTTCCGAACGTATCGAAATTCGAACATTCTTGCCGATCGTATTCGAACCGAGCTGCAGAATGTATTATATAAACGACAGGTTTGTCGTATATAAGTATGCGACGACGCCGCGCAGTCGCCGAAAGAAAAAAGAAGATCGGAGACGACGACGACGACGACGACGCGCGAGGTCCGTCGCGACACTCGATATCCAGCGAGATCTAACGAAGCGGTAAAAAAGATACAGTGGATTTTTATTCGCGCGTATTACATTCTTTTTACGATACAGTTCTTTTGCGCACGGCTGACAGAATTGTCCCGACCTGCGGATATAAAATCAAATTGGTCCTTCTCTGCGATGCATCGGCCATTTACTTATTTATTAAACGACAATGGAAAAAGCGAGATATCTCTAAATCATACGGACACGTAATAAAAGTTTGCAAGCCTGAAAAATTGCGCACAACCGTACGAAATGCGACGTCCCCCAAAAAATACAGTTTTTCGAACAACGTTTAAATAAATTGCGAACATCGCGGTGGCCACGTTAAATATTTTTAGCGTGGTCGTTTAATAATTCCGCGCGATCTGATGCGAAAAGCACCGTCATATTTAATACGGTGCAAATTGTGTCGCCACCGGTGGCGTGTCGTTGACAAAGTAAATTAGAGAAAAGTAATAAAAGACCCGAGGAATTACGAATGAGCCGGCAAAGAGAAATATCGAATTTCGCGCGATTCGTGTAATTGTGCAGGTTGCAGGACACAGTGACGTGTAGGGACAGAGAGAGAGGCGCGGCGGGGAACGAGAGAACGAAAGTCAATGAGTCGAAGTCGAGGAGAGCGATTCGAATCGATCGGCCGCGTCACCTTCGGCTGGCACCTACATGTATATATCCGTACGTCAGGTAGCGCAGGGCTGGATGCAATTAACCGTCGTAGTCAAGGCAGCTTCGGTAAAGCGTTCGACGGTGCGTGTGTACGACCGATAGGGCGACAGGCGAGAGTTCGTTTTGCGAAACTGTCGATAATAATTAACGTCCGCGCGCGATGCCTCGTCTCCAGGCACGTATATTTGTGTGCACAGGAAGTGCCTACGGGTAGGACATGGCCGTCGTATAACGAACTTTCGCGGACGGACTTCGGCTTCACTGACTTGTCAGTAATTATAGACTGCGCCACGGACGTCAAAGGTACCAGCTATAGTCGAACCCTTTCCATCTTCCCCCGTAAACATGATCTTGAAATCATAATTAACATCCGCGCGCCCGTTCTGCGCCCGAATACCTGCCGGGCTGCAGACCCTCGCGAATTTCGCAGTCCCAACATTTGACGAGCTTCCAGCGGAGTTAAAACACGCTCCGCCACCACCCCTCGAATTACTATTTTTAAGTGTCCCCTGTGATTCATTATTAGACAACGGATTTTATGCATTTGTGACAAAAATGGGTAGGTGGAACTTAAAACAGTAAAGATATTAGAATCCCAACAAAAACATCCTGTACACAGGAGCCAAGTTCCTATGGGCGTATAAAGTGGTGAGGTCAAACGAAATACGGCCAAGTTCGTCAGCTTAGAAATACCTATTGCAATCGGGTTTATACTACGCTTTTCTACTGATTTCCACTCAATACACACAATTAGATTGCTATATATTGCCCTTGTCCGTCCCCAGTTGGAATTTGCTTCAGTTATATGGTCTCCGAATAGCTTAAATTACGAAATCATGCTAGAGAGAGTGCAGCATAAATTTCTCAGGTTTTGTTCTTATAAGATTAATAATCCTATGTCAATCTTTGATCACGATTACTCCACAATATTAAATATAGTCAACCTGGAAACACTGTCTGCTCGCAGAAGAGTATCCGACCAGAGCTTTATTTTGAATTTAATTAATAACCATATAGATTGTACCTCTCTCCTTATGCAAATCAATTTTTACGCACCTGAACGTGTTTTGAGATCTCGAGCAGGTTTTCAAACACTTAAATGCAAATCCGCATATGGATTAATAAATCCTATAAATCGAATTATTGCGAACTCCAACACTCTATATGACAGTATTGACTATTTTAATGGGTCGATACAAACTTTCAAAAAAAAATTACGCAGGATTAACGTATAATATCAGTGCCTTTATACCTATAGTTTCTGTTTTCTTTTTATGCATGTCCTTTCTTAGTAACTTATATTAAGTCTTTGTTCTATTGTAAACATTTGTATAAATGGACCTCGGTCCGTTCATAATAAATAATAAATACTGAAAAAAGAGTTTGTTATAATTAGTTCAAAAGAACGTTATTTGATTTTTAAAGAGTTACGTGGACGGCTGACAAGTTCAGCGATTTTTGGGGTTCTATATCTCGGAACCTACTAATGTTGGAAGATTAATGTTTTGTCGATATTGAGACATGATAACATTTTACAAGTGTACGAAGTTATAAGCCTCTAAAATCGGTGAAGTTGTTTCGCGCACCTAGATATATTATTTTCAACCTATGAAACACATAGTATTAAGAAAGAAAATTGATTTCTATATATATAGTTCGCTCCACTTCGTTGCGATACAGATAGAAAAAGTTTATTTTGCATAAAGATCCGCTGTCTATTCATTACCAGCTGACTTTGGAAAGATCGCGGGCCCTTACCCCTCCCACTGGGTGACCTATGCCCCTAATGCAGGGAGTTCCAACTTGTTCCCCTACTACGCACAGCTGTAGAGTTAGTGGAGTGGCAGTAGCGGTAGGGGAACAGGGACGAAGTTCTACATTCTACAGCAACGATGAAGTTTAAGAGTGGGGGAAGTAGCTAAGCGGGAACGAAGCCGCGTGTGGCTCGCGATCTAAATACATATGTGTTGTAACTTTCTGTTCTAATGCATCAACTGACAGAATTTGTAGAATCGGGCTCGGATCGATCGTGGATCCGGCGTCGGCGGTCCGTGGGCAGTAACCTAAATTCTGTGTCGCGTCGCGGGAGCGCCGAAAATTCGGAGGTGTAATTAGTGCCGGCGAGCTGGGCGAAATAGTCGCGACGTGAAAGGTACGGGCGTGGGCGTCGGGTGCGCGGACGGCCGGCGTAAGCAAAATTCGGTCGAAATGGAATTTAAATTCAGTCGACGATCAAAGGGAGCCTCTATCCGTGAAATACGGAAGTCAAAAGTTAATTTCAATGGAAGATGGGGTGGGGTTGGTCGGTGGCGTCGGAGAATGGTATTTCGGGGGGAGGTGGAGGGCCGAGAGAGTGGGGGAGACAAAGGGAAAAGCCAGCTCTCACGGGAATTCACCGAGTTAAGGCAGAGGGATACGATACACGCGCGGCTCGCCGCGCCGGCCGATGCGAAGACTCGCGACGCGAATAGAGGCGAGAGCGTGATGCCGCGCCGGTGTGGAGGCGTGTGGCGACGATGCGACACGCGGTTGGCCGTGCCATAGCATCGCATACGTGTTTACATCAGATATAGCTGAGGCGTGTTGGACGGCCCGCGGATGGGTTGTAACGCGGATTGCACGGCCGCGTCTCCATACACGTGCGAGCACGAACACGGGTTCCCGTGGAAATGGGTGAAGGGTATTTTATTACCAGCCACGGCAGATAATGCTGAATGTGCTCTACTTGGAACGGTGCGAGCACGCCGTGCTAGGCGCTCTGCTGTGCGCGGCGTGGCTAGCCTCGCCTCACCTCGCCTCGCCTCAGCTACGCTCGGCGTGTTATTATGCGAGTGGATGGTGGATGACCACTGTGCCACCGATTGTGCGCCGCTCAATATGCCATTACGAACGTGTATGCACGCGCAAACAACAAGAACGATACGCGCGCGGCGCCTCGCTTTTTCCTTTTTTCCTTTTCCCTTTTTTCGCCGGCCCCGTTTTGACGTCGAGTATCGTAAACCAGCAATGAGATTCCGTGCTAATTCCAGAACATCTACCGAGAGACGTTTTTTCAATTCTGTTTCCTTCTCAGTTCTACGCGGTACACGGCCGCATCTCCTTTCAAACGTGGAACGGACGGTAGCCATTCGAGCCGTTCTCGTTCAATTATCGAATGGCGCTGCGAAACCAAACGATAAGTCCAACAAAGGAAAGTGCAGTCGATCGTTTTCATTGATTTTCGGCTAAACGCGAGCACAACAGCCTCGGCAGACCGCAATATCTTTTACCGTGTTCCTAATGCCGTGAAGCAAGATTGATTACCGTTGAAAAACAGCAATTCCACTTTACGCTAAATAAATTAAATCTTGTCAGTTCTACAAAGGAATAATGCATGCCGGTCGCTCTCAGCGCTCGGTGGATTTAACGTACGGGGTGAACGAAAACGGAACCGTATTTTCTTTTGGAAGCGTTGGCTAATGGAGGAAAGAATAGCGACGGAATAATGGGTGAAACGTTCTAAACTGGCGTGGTCCGCCATTCCGCGCGGCGTAATTGTTGAATTATTATGCAGCGAACGGTCGATCGATACCAATTGCAAGCCTATAATGTCCACGTCCAGCGTGCTCCCCGCAAAGGCTTATCGATCCTCGAATCTCGGCGAGTTCTCCCGGTGTATTTTTTTCGCGTGGCACCGGTCGGGTTCGCTCGCGCCTGAGAAAACTGGGGGAACGACGGAATCCTCGAGGATAAGTAACGAAAAGTTTTCGGAAGATGTGGACACGCTCTTCGGCTGTCGTGATTTCCGGCGGAGAGGCAGTGAGAGAGAGAGAGAGAGAGAGAGAGAGAGAGAGAGAGAGAGAGAGAGTCCGTGTCCGGAGCTCGTTTTCGTAAACCTTCCAGCCGAGTCTCCGTCCGGCGAGTTTACCTTAGCGGTCGTCGATCCTGCCGCCTGATTTCTAGGACACCGAACGGCGGATCTTCCGTCGTCCCGGTTTTCAGAGAAAACACACGAAAACTCGCCGCGAGTTCGTTAAAGGGTCCTCCGTGCCTCTTTTCGCGTTCCCGATGAACTAATGCTACGCGTCCACTCGACGGTTTCGCCTCTCGAGCACACAGAACTCGCGAGCAAACGCAGACCTTCCTTTTTCTCGGTCGTCGACGCGACAGAAATCGTCGGAGAGGGCCACTCAAAGGACTCCTCGGCTTCGAAAAGTCAATCTAGGCTAGCGTACAGGGTGTTTGAAAATTATACGTCGCGACCTCTGTAGCGTGATTCTGCAAAATAGACCTTAACGTTGAATTCCGAGGTCAAAATTGTTTTTTATTGCATCCTACAGTACTCATCGCGACGAACAAAGGCCTCACAAGGGAGGTTACCCAATGATATAGAGCTCAAAGAAATATTTGACACGTATTTGCTTATAGCTGCCGACATTCATCTTAAGTTGGGGTGAAAAATCCATTTTATCGAACATGTTCGGAACTGTTAGGCCTAGACCACCGATTTCCAACCTGGGAGGCGCGGACTATTCTTTTGTAATAAAGTTATCCCTTTGCACTCGAATGGCGAGTCTGAGGCGCCATTAAAAATTGCCATACCATTATTCGAAACAGTTTTAACATGATTAAATTTGTCTGTATTCTATAAATTGCAAAAAGCTCAACTGTTATATAAGAAAACAGGTTCAATTTGATGTGCACAATGCAAAAAAGATTGTATAGGATAAAAATGATCTGGGTTGAAACAAATATCTTGATATTGGAATTCAAATTGTTCGGGTGCAAAGGGTTATTATTATTTAAAACGTGTCTATATTATTATATTTATGAAAACACAGGGAAGCGCGAAAAAAATTTTTTTAAGGAGGTGTAGTAGCATAAAGGTTGGAAACCGCTGGCCTAGACGAAAATTTAGAACTCGGGAATACAAGATCTTGGGACAGCCTGTATAGTTCGCAGGCGCAGTGGTCGTAACTACTTTTGTAAAGATCATCGACTGGCCAGAGGTCCGATAAAAGTTGTAGGACGTAATAAAGCACATAATGCTCGGTGTCCATTCGAGAGCCACTCTCGAACGATACTCTAATGTGGGTGGGTAACGTAGGGAGCGGAGTACGCTCGATATAATGAATAGAAGAGCTTTCTTCCTCTCCCTCGTTCAATATCGGATCGGTCCAATTCCGTGGAAGAAATGTCGGACGAATTCGTGCTGGCCGGGGCAGCTCTGTGCTTCGATCCGGCCAAGTTCGAATCGAGTCCATTCCGGACACAGTGTATTAGCTCCGATCCACTTACGATAATTACTGAAATTGAATTTTCGAGTTTCCGCCCGGTGGAAATAAAATTATTACTGAGCCACTGGCGCATATACTATTAAGCACCGGGGTGATCCCCTAACTTTGCGACGGAGTATCGAACGTTTCGCGTTACATTGTTAGACCGACGTTCGACGACGGAGGAAAGTTTCTGGGATAAGGACGAGAATGCTCCGGAGCTTGATTATTCTTTTACGCCGAGGAAATCCGTTTCCTCGCGCGTGTGGCACGGATTGTCGCGTCGCGCTGTGGGCCAGAATCACGAATCAGATGTTCGCGACTGTTTCAGTATTATTTCGAAACTGGAAGACCACGTTAAATAGGTCAGCTTTACATCTTTGTATCTGGAAAAGATTGATCTGTGGACGCCTATTGTAACGAGAGTTTGTAATAACTTCAATGAATATTATCGTTTTCGCATGTAATGGACATTTCGAAAGCATTATATTGGTAAATATGTTTCTTCTATCGATCGTATTTGCTGTTAATAAATATGAAAATGTTTTCGGCGCAACGGTTCGACCGTTTATGGGTTGGCAAGAATGTAATTTCGGTGAAATAGCTTCAACTTTAACGAATAATATATTTTCCCTTTTGTTCGATGATCTTCTGCCAAAAAGAATAAATAAGAAAATATTTTATTGATTAAAGTTCATCGCTTGAACAAAGAAATTCGGTTTTATTTCACTTCAAAATACCGAAATTACTTTCTTGCCAACCCAATGCATTCGTTAAAACTCGGACTCGATTAGTATTCCGAGTGAATATGGACTACCCCGACTATACCAGCCTCGACGACGAGACCATGGCTGAAGGTTGAATCGAATCGAAAGGCGTTTGCTAGCCTTGAGCTTTCAGCGAGACATAGAAAAAGAAAAAAGAAACGTGCAGGGACAGGGTAGTATGTCAATGAGGGTAACTAATGATCCAAGTTTCACCTCGAGGATAAAAAATTGATCGAAGCCAGTGTCCCCGACATCGATTCCTCCTCGCTGGTGGTTCGCGGTTCGTGGCTCGTGGACGCGCGCTCTGGTTAAGAATACAACCACCACCGATAGCAGATATTTATCCCTTAATCCACTAGAGCCGCTTAATTCACGTCACATCAACGTGAAATATTTACGACGCGCCAATAGGCTGCGCGTGTACAGGTGTACCACCGCTACACAGATGAACGTAAGCAACCTCTCGGGCGGCGAGGGGAACGCGGGGCCAAAGGGAAGCCTTAGCCAAGAGTTGCTAACTCCGTCGGAGCGATATAACGAACACATGTTCCAGCGCAAGTCTACATAATCCGCAACAAGCTATAGAGGAGCACACGTAGCCGCTGTGCAGATTGTTCGTGTGTTCTTCCCATACTCTTGCCCTCCTGCCCTCTTACCCTCCTGCACTGCTCTGCACTCTTGCACTCTCCTACACTCCCCACACTCATACACCGCCTCTCTTTCCCCATCCGCTACTTGTCTCCTCTCCTCGCGGACCACCTTCTGCAAACTTGAAATTCCCCGGTTTCTAATCGAATGTCGGTCGAATCGCAGCTTCCTCGTCGACCGTGACTCGGCCGGCAGTCGGCCAAATTAATTGGATTAATTTCATTCTATTTGGAAATTAACCGGCGCCGGATTCCTTCTCGAGCACCGGCTTAACGGTCGTTAATCGTTAAATAGGAAAATCACGTTCGCTGTATCCTTTAAATCCGCTCACTCATTGTCGATTTTTGTTCGAACTCTGCCTTGACAGTCGTGAGCGATTATTCAACGAACTGATTTCTTATGTCTGTGGGTGTAAGGGAAAACGCCGCATGTCAATCTCAACAAATTTGAGTTTGTGCATTGATTGGGCTTTGGAGTATAGGAATTGTATATTTACCAGAAGAAAAGTCTTGAAAATTTCGCTAATGAATAATTGTGGTTTATTAAAAAATCTCCCCACTAAGAAAATGTACAGTGGCCACAGAAGTGTTCGTACACCCATTAAAACGGAATAACTTTTTTATAATTGTACCAAACGACCTGATGTTTTCAAATGATGTGCAATGAAATGTCCAGAAATTATAATGCACAAGGTTACATCCAAAAATTAAAAATGCATTTTTTAAAAACATTTTTATTTGTGTCTTTCATGAAAATTTGAAATATATGTCTTGTAGATCTATGGTAGTTGTACACATACTGAAAATTTCATCGGAATCGGTTGACGCGAGCAAAACCGACAAGCATCGAAAGATGTAGGATTCTGTGGATTTATAAAACTACGATTTTCACAATTTTTAACTGCTCGTAGCTCGTGTGTATCTCAATCGATTTCGATGAAATGTTCAGTATGTGTATAGCTAACATAGATCTACGAAAGATATATTTAAAATTTTCATTAAGGGCCCAAATAAAAAAGTTTTCAAAAAATGCCTTTTCTATTTTTGCATGTAACCTTGTAAATTATAATTTTTTGAAATTTGTTTGCACATCATTTCCTTTCAAAACATCAGGTCGTTTGATACAATTATCAAAAAGTTATTCTGTTTTAAAGGGTGTACGAACACTTGTGGACCACTGTAAATATCGCATAAAAAAATAATGCAATTTAATCAATGTCTTATATCAAAGAATTAGTGATCGCAACTTTGAGCGACAATATCTCGAAATTCTTCCTTACAATCACAGACGTATTCTAAAGAAAAATTTAGAGAGAATAGCCCTTATTATTTTGACGAAGTACGTAGTGCAAAATAGTCGCTTCTAGTGGTCCGTAAAGCGACTTGGCTTTATTTTCCGAATCGATAGACACGAGGTGCTTCGTAGAACCGCGATAGCTTCCGGAACAAGTAGAGTACTCTTTTCGAGAAAGAGATTTCGACGTTTTCCCGTGGCTTCGCAGGGACGAGAGTCGCTCTTGTCAAACAAACGCGTCGATTCGTCTCGTCTCGAAGGAGAGGAATGCATTTCTATCGGAGCGTGCGAGTAGGAAAGTGCACACGCACGAACAGAGGTGGCCGCACGTGACACGCAGCCTAACACAGGGTACACCCTATGCACGGACGATTTCGCCCACGAAGGGGGCAGCTGTCCCAAGAATCGGCCTTCAATCGGGCCTAATAGCTGGAACTCGTTAACGAAATTGTTTGTACTTCGTGATTCCGTTGCTAAACAACTCCCCAGCACCGGTTCTCCACTTTGAAACTCGGAGTCGCGTGTAATCACGTTGCGAGTTGCGAATTCCGTGAACGGTGCTACTTAAATTATTGCTAATACCGACAAAACAAACGGAATTGTCCGAAAGCCCCCGAGGCGAACACAGTAGGAATCTACCGGCGAATCTGGGTTGCTCTTCGGCTTTTTTTCGTCGGAAAACTTCCGCGTCGAGTTATGATTTTTCGAGAGAAGTCTCCATTTCGTTAAAAGCTCGCAGAAATATCGGTCAGCGAGTTTGTGCCACGCTACAAACCAAAGGACACGTCAGCAATAAAAACGCAACTCAGTCGCTCACGTCCGCGTTTGGCACTTGACACTTGTCACTAACAATAAAATCCAAACACTATTCTTTCACAGCTCGGCCTAATCGGCCTAAACAGACTTCCATTCACGCAGGACCCAAACACGTTGGCACCCACGATGTCGCGTCCACAGTCAACTATCGGTAGGACACCGGTGTCACGCTAATTCCCTGTCTTCGATTGAAATTTATCGGGTAAATCGTGAGATATTTAACACGGCCGAATCGGCCGAGCGAACGACGGCGTTTCAACCGGGAGTGAATTTTCCCTCGGCCTGTCGCGTTCCGAGGCGCGATGATATTTCATCTATGGCGCCGCGGACGATATTTTTCGACATTTACTTTATCATCGGCGCACAAAGATTTTTCTCGCACGATTCTGAATGCGCGCCGCTGGACCAGGGTATATCAGGCTTTTATAGCACGGTATCCGGTTTCAATGGTCCGCTTTTGTAACGAGCTATCGATAGGCGCACGACTTTTTAATACATCGTCCCCCTTCTATTCTCTGCACAAACATCGATTTTTTTTTTCAACCGATGCCCGAACAAAGCCCGAAAGAGAGGGAGACGGGAGACAATAACACTGAGACGCGTGAATCTCTACCGAATCGACTGGAATCAAATTCGACAGCTCGATCCCGTTTCCCGTTAATTTCTTTCCCGCGATGCCCGCCTCCGAAATGTCACCGCAAAAACATCTCCTAGCCGTTCATCCCTCGACCTATAATGTCTGGTTCTGCGCTGGCGATGTGAAACTGTGAAAAATATAGATTTCTTAAGATATATGTATACTTTATTATATTTACCAGGTATGTAAATATGAAACCGGAAGTTTTGTATAGAAAATACACGTTTATTGTATAAAAGTTATACAAAATATTTTATTCGAAGTATTGCCCATCGATAGCTATACATTTTTGCCATCTCTCTGACAATTTGTGGATGCCACGCCAAAAACCTGTTCTCTTTTGGGGCAAATCAGTCATCGTGCCATTTTTGTACATTTTCGTAAGATGTGAAGCGCTGCTCAGCAAGTGCGCGTGTCCCATCGATGCAAATAAGTAATAATCGGATGGAGCCAAGTCTGGCGAGTAAGCCGCACGCGAAAGAATCCCCAACTAAACGCCTCAATCGATTCCTTGAGCGGTTTTGCTGTGTGTGGTGGTGCATTATCATGAAGAAAAATCACTTTGTGATTCACGTGGAACCCATTTTCCCATCTTCTAGATCTTTCCCATGGCTTTCGAACGTATGGAGACGGCATCTCGGGTCACATTTAATTGATCCGCGAGTTATTGTTGCGTTTCAGCGTCATCCTCATCCAACAATGCTTGCAATTCGCTGTCTTCAAACTTTTTCGGTGGTCTTCCACGTTCTTCGTTTCTCACGTAAAAATCGCCATTTTTGAATTTTTTAAACCGCTCAAAGCACTGTGATTTACCAAGAGCATGCTCACCGTAAGCTTCGGCAAGCATTCGATGCGATTCTGCAGCAGTTTTCTTCAAATGGTAACAGAAAATCAATGCTGTCCGCAAATGAAAACTATGCTGTTGTATGAAACTTGTATGATTGTGAGTTGAAAATCTTTATCAGATGTCAAAACAAGAAAATGGCGTCAATGACGCGGTTTGACGGTAACTACATTGACAGCTAGGGCCACGTATGGGCAAATTCCGGTTTCATATTTACAGACCTGGTACTGTTCAGGGTGTTTCATAATGGATATTACACATACCCCACTGAAAAATTGCCTGTTGTGGTTGCAACAGCGAGAACGACAACGTGACCTTGGAACGACCTTGCACGGGAAATTTCAGGAGCGAAGTGAACGCGTTAGTGATGCGATCTATTGTTTTATTTTCGCGAGAATTCAGCGGGAAAACCGATGGTCGTTTCGTCTGTCGTTTTCTAGGGAACCGGAAGCTCTCTCGGAAAAGTGTAATCGCGAGGCAGAATTCGGATGTTCGGGGGCACGTTTCTTCGAAAGGGGATCGCTGGCCCTGTGTACATATCGTGACCACTTACACGGAACACGGCCGATGACACAGCGCGGTCACAGTAGTCACTCCATCGTGAATGCATGAGACACGATATGAATTGCAAATAGTGGACGCCGTCGGTGAGAGAGCCCCTACCACGTAATATCGACGATGCTCGTGGAATTGCTGTTCGAACGAGTAGTTTGTTGGACCGTGTCCGCGTTGCTATACCGAATGTTTCCTCCCCCTTAAATTCGTCGAAATAATTTGTAATATATCGGCCCCCGCGAATTATCGAGCGCCGGGAGAATTACGACGCCCGTTAAATTATAACAATTGAATATTTGTCGCGGGGAATCGTTCGACGCCGCGCCGCGTCGATACACCGTTACACAAGGGACGATTCCGAACCATTTATCCGCTCCAGGAGAAATCCAACTTTTCTCACCTGTGTTTCCCCGACCGAACGGGAATCCTCGAAACGTTCACGTATTTGGCCAGCGCGTTGCTTCGAAATTCTTCCCGCGTCCCGCAATCTCGGCAAGAAAATTCCAAGTTCAATTTTCTTCCCTATGTACTTTTACTGGCACGTACATGTAATTTGAATTCCAGCTTTATACGAACGGTCCCACGTAAGGACACTATTTCCCTCGATACGCTCGCAATTATTTTCCTCCATTTTTCCTCTACTCGGTCCTTACTTATTTAACAGTTGGTTAAGCACAATGATGCTCCAGCTTGTACAATTCCTCGGGCGTTTTCGACGATTCGATTTGCACGTTCCGCGTGCCACGTGTACCATCGATTGTTGAACAATCCATTCAGACCACGTGTACTACAACTGGTATACACGCTGATTTACTTATTTAATGCGCTAAAAACATATATTGTATATCAAGCTTAACACTGTGGAATATATTTTCACCGGAAGAGTGAGGCACGATAAAAAATGCAGTATGTTTCTTTAATTGTCGAGCAAGAACGGCTCGGCTCGGAACGTGTTATCCCTTTGCACTCTCTCAGAGCTATTTTAACTTAAATATTAGACATCTCTTCCGACCCAGAATATTTCCATTCCCTATGATTGTTAACCCTTTGCACTCGATTGTCCCCTCTGAGGCACCACTAAAAATTGCTGTACCATTATTCAAAATATTGTTTCCATTATTAAATATATCGGTATCTAATCAATTACTGAACATTTAGGTATTGTATGAGGTATTATAACAATTTCATATATCCATAAAATTTAAAAAATCATAGCGAATGGAAATATTCTAGTTCGGAAGAAATGCTTAATTTTCCAGTTAAGATAGCTCCGAGTGCAAACGGTTAATCAATGGTTCTCTACAAATATTTCGTTATATCGATCGCAAATTTGTTCATAAACTCTGTATTAATGCTATCGGCGCACTGGTTCGATCATTTGATATTTAAAAGCAACTTTGCAAATCAGCACATTGTTACTTCAACGTTTCGATCTTAATTTCGATCATTTTCAAGAGATAATCGCGTCTGTAAATTATTATATATTCAGGTCGTTAATCTGTAGAATAACTCTATTAAATAATTGCACAGAAGGAGGTAAATATAGTATTCGACTCTGTTAAATAGGCACCGCTCGCTTTAAAAAGTGTTTTTAACCAAAATCAGAGTTTCGTTCGCCGGCTACTGATTTTCATCTTTTTAGTCGGACTCGCGTTTAAGTAGCCAGGCCTGGATGAGGATCGATTGTTCGATCGTAGGCGTAGAAAATCGTAGGTTCGGCGATCGAGGGAAAATACGGTTATCGATGCATTCCTGGGGAAGAAAGTCAATAGTTTCAGCCGAGCTGTATTCCTTAAAGCTACAACGGTGGGGTCTACTCGGAATGGTAGCCCGAGCCCGAACGATGGTTCTCGCAGTGGAAATTCTTATACGTAATATCGGCGGCGGTCTGTTGATTCGGCCTCTCAACAAGTAGTGCGCTGGACCGAGTACAAATGCTGGAACGGCGGTCCGAGTTCCCTCGGTATTTCGGTAGCCGGTTCGTTTCCTTCCTGCATCTCGTCTTACATTTATCCCCCGTTCCCATTCCGGAATCCATTTCCGTAGAGTTTTACTAGCTACGGCTGGAAAAACCTCGAGAAGGGTCCACCGCCCAGAAAAGTCCGCCGACGAATGCTCGGGCTAGCTCGTTCGTGTTGCTACGCTCTGGCCGACCTTCCTTACGAAACTTGCTCTATACGACCGCCGTACGACCGGTCGTTCGAAACAAATGCCTCCTCCCGCCTTACTCCGTTTATCGTCTGCCCAAGGACTAATTTTCCGAACGAATGCCAAATACTTCTACCGGATTCTACCCCTCCGCGCTGCCAAGCAACGTCCCAACATTTTTTTCTCCCCTCGAAAATATCTTTGTCTCTGAGCAAAATATTCCACATGATCTGAATTTTAATTATTATTCTCATATTTGCTAAATTTAAAATTTAAATGGGGTAATTCTACAATTTCTCAATCCCTTTTTTCCAACATTTATTCAATTTATATATATATATATATATGTGTATATATGTATATGTGTATATATGTATATATATATATATATACATATATATATATACATTTAAGAGTCTTTTACTCAATTAATTCCTCTTTTTGGGAACATCTATAAATAATTAAACTGAATTGTTTCTCTGTAAATCAAAGATAATTTTTATTAATTTAAAGCTTATAAACTAAGGTTTACTTTATCACAAATCATACCTGTAAATCAAAGAAACAACATCCAATGTTTATTATTCACTCTGTTGTTCCTTTCTTACAGTTACAATTTCTTATAATCACAGCTTCTTCTGTTATCATTAGTACACTCCTTTCTCCCACGTGTTTCTCATCATCGTCTTCACCTTATTACCGGATAGACTTTTAAAAAAATTTTTTTTTGAATAATGCATTGTCATCCAGTTCCGAGCT
Source organism: Lasioglossum oenotherae (assembly GCA_028455765.1). Taxonomy (NCBI): domain Eukaryota; kingdom Metazoa; phylum Arthropoda; class Insecta; order Hymenoptera; family Halictidae; genus Lasioglossum; species Lasioglossum oenotherae. The sequence continues at coordinate 3,938,392 of CM052287.1, read as the reverse complement.
ATGTTTAAAATTTCGGCACCACTGTGCGTCGCGCGCGGAAACATTCTATTGTGCGCTTTCGGGTCGCATTTGTTTCTCGATCGAGCGCAGTTAACCCTTTGCACTCGGAGCTATTTTAACTGCAAAATTAAACTTTCTTTCCGATCTAGACTATTTCCATTCCTTGTGATTTTTAACATTTTGTAGATGTGAAATTGGTATAGTACCTCGTACACAATAACTAAATGTTTAATAATTGATTAGATACCGATATATTTAATAGTGTGAACAATATTCTGAATAATGGTACAGCAATTTTTAGTGGTGCCTCAGAGGGTACAACCGAGTGCAAAGGGTTAACATTCTACTTGGAGGAGGCGTTTCCTTGTCGAAAGTATAGCGGCGTTACATAATTGGAGCAACAGCGGAGCATGGCCCAATTACAGAAGTATGCCCGGGCCGTTTCGGGAATGCATTACACGTACGGAGGCACAGAGTGCACGATACGAACCGAGTATCGAGCATTTGGCTTGCACGGCTGGGCGGAACGCGCGAGGCTCCATTCATTCCGGCCTTTTCTGTCGCAGTAATAACCTTTCGTCGTCGCGTTGTTATCGCGCTATCGGAAAGGCAATAATTTTTCCATTCTTCCGGCGTCTCGGATCGAGGGGGCCGGCCTCTGTAACGCTATAGGCTGTAGTCCGCGTCGCGTCGAGCTATACGTCGCGCCACGCCGCGCCGCCTCGAATCTTAACGGAAGGACGAAGATATACGAGCGGCGGGAGGCACGTGGCCGAATCGCGAAAATGTAAATTGAAACGATGACCTGCGTGCAGACAGCGCCGGCCATAATTCTCTTTGGACATCTTCATCCGCACCGGGTGTATTCGCGGTAATTATGTCAGTCTACCGGCTCTCGGTGCGGCCGATCGATGCGCCAGAATAGAAATGATTTACACTTTGCACTCGGCCGCGTCCCGTTTTCCGATCCCTGTAATTAACACTTACGCGAAACCCTCCCCTAAATCATCCTAATCTACCCCTCGACTCGTTAACCCTTGTCTTTTTGGGAATGAGAATCGAGAGGCGGTGGGCAGAACGAATTGAACCAGTGGTATCGGACTGGATAGATAGGAGTAACAGGTTTCGACGAGTATAAAAATATACCCCTAATCTACCCCTCGCTCAGATAGTCCTAGCCCTCGTCGTTTTGGATATGAGAGGTGGTGGGAAAAAGGAAGAGGACTATCATTTCGTATTAGCGAGTAACAGGTTCCGAGGGCACGCGATGATCGTACGGAGAAGCAACGAAACTGAACGACTGGTATGAAAATATTCACTCTCCTAAATCATGCTAATCTACCCCTTGCCCAGATAGTCCTCGTCATTTTGGGATTGAAAATGTGAGAGGTGGTGGGAGTGTCACGGTAGAACATTAGGTTTTTTTGCTGTACTTTGTGGAAAACCGCACATCCTAGGAATATTGGGAAATACCTGATTCCCCTTCACATTTTATAGCATCATGCCGTTCTCCCTTCAGGTATGAAGACTTCTTATATACTTAAATATATTTCATATAACCTCTCAACAGAGAAATGAAAAGAACCAATGCGAATGTACTGGATAAGAGTAGGATTGTCGAGGACTATCATTTCGAATTAGCGAGTAAGGCAACAAAGAAACTAAACGAGTACTATAAAAACGTTCACGACTGTACATGCGTATAGCGGTTTCGGACGATTGTTATCGGCCCGACTCGTTCCTACCGAAATAATTAATTCCCAGCAAATCTGCCGTATCCGTAGAATAATTTACCTCCTTTAATGCCACTGAAAAGTTTATTCGCATTTACTCGGCGCGGCAAGATTAATCCTTGAATTAACAATAGCCCGCAGCGGTAGCGAAGCTCTTCTATATTTTGATCTTTTATCGTACGAGTACGAGAGAGAGAGAGAGAGGGAGAAGAGAGCCGGCTCGCAGTATTGCGTTTGCATTATTCGCTGTTTTTCGCAAGAACGAACTCGAAGCGAATATATATTCGAGACGTACAACCAGGGACGAACGGAAGCCGAATACTCGCTTACGACTTAGATCAGCCGTAAAATTGGACACCTCGAGGGGGGTAGGTGAAGAGGAAAGAGGGATCCTCGGTGTTCGGTTTCGTGTAGACCTCCCCCGGAAACGTATCGCTGGACGAAAGGCACGGTTTCGCCGGGGGACGTACAAATTACGCACGCGACGACCCCCGTCACGCTAAAAATGAGTCGCCGCGTCGAAATCGAATCACTGGTTCTTGAATTACGCTCGGTGGTCGGCCGTGCAACGGCTTGTAATTAATTCCGATTCCATTCTGGGTAATTGACGTCGCCGGGGGAATTATTTAACAGGCCTGAGATAGTTCGGTCGCGGCGGTAAGCGGCGGCGGAGCATTAAAATTTTAGAATTCTCGCGGCCGCGGACGGGTTTTTCGCAATGTCGTAATGAGATTTGGTCTCGCGGATGAAAAGTAAAAATGACGATAACCACCGAGCCGGATTTCATGGCCTCGTAAACCGTCGAACACAGTTTGATCGCGTGACTCGCGTATTCGGCGCGCCGCGATTCGAGACACGATTCGACCAAATTATTATTTAGCCCGTTCAGCGTCGGCGGATGATTTTCTTGAGGATTCTTCGTTTGATTTATTTATAGTTTACTTTAATATGATCGCGTTAACCCCTAACCCTACGATTTATTTTACAGTGATTAGAACTGTTATCGTAGTCCGTAATTTCCGAAAAATGGGGAAAGTTTATATTTATTGTATGTCTACGTGCTCTCCAATAACTATATATTAACAACACCAAAAAGAATTTTATCTCATGGTTTACACAACTGGTTATAACTAGATTGCGGAGCTTTATGCTTTCATGGCTTCCGAAAATTTTCATAAAAGGGTAGAATAGAAAATTCGACAGAATTTAGTACAGTTTTTATTTATTTCAGATCCGCAAAGGCTACTAGCACTGGAAATAAGATTCTGTTTTATTCCACTTTCTTGAAGTTCGCCTACAAAAATTGAACTTTACATAAACATCCGCAATCGAATTATAAGGTATCTTACATGTAATTTGCGAAGAGGAGTATAAGAGGAGGTTAATATTGAGATTGGGATGAGAGACAAAAGAAAAACACAAATTTACAGCAGTTCATATATCTGTGGTTGCAAGGAAAAACGCCGCATGTCAAAATTTCGAAGAATTAGAGTTTGTACATTAATTGAGCTCTATAGTATAGGATTGATGTATTTACCAGAAAAAAAGTCACGAAGATAAATTCGAGATGCTCAAAAAAAGAATGCAATTTAACCAATGTCCTATGTCAAAGCATTAATGGTGAAAACTTTAAACGGCAATATCTCGAAAGTGAAATTATGTGACATGCGGCGTTCTTCCTGACAACTACAGATATATCGATGGAGCTAAAGAAGAAGAGGATTCTCCGGTCTGGCACCCTGTCGTAACGACATAAACAGTCTCGGCCCGTCGCGTTGCGTCTCGTCGAGAGGAGAACAAACCAGCAGCGAGTCGTAAAAGGTGTTTACTGTTTACCGTTGAAAGGTGGGCGTTCGCGGGCTACGCACCATGCATCACATGGGGGAGCCTTATCTGGACTATATGGGCGGATTGTGCTTCGTAGATTATCATTGAAACCACACCATTCAACGCGATTCCGGGCACAGTTTCTCTCTTTTCGTTTCGGAGCCAGTCGATGCTCTTCCTCCTCCTCCTCCTCCTCCTCCTCCTCCTCCTCGTCCGTGATAAAACATCGATCTCTTGCTAATGGTACCAGGCCTGCATCGGATGATAACGGTGACAGGTTTTTATCTAGTGTGCACAAAAGTTCTCGATAACTATACGCGCATCCCCCTCGCTCGCTGATCCGGTCCGAACGGTAAACACTTCATAAATTTCTGGGATTTAGAAATGTAATCGTACTGACCGCTTCAGAGGGGAATTACAAGCTTATTCGTTGTGGCAGACGGGGAATTGACATGTGTTCCAGTGATCATGCCCATATGGCCTGTAATGTTGCTGTTGCTCAAATCTTCGTTATCGCCGGTTAGACAATAATTACTCTTTCTTTTTAATACTCCTTTGGAATGAAAAAATTCGAAACAGACAAATAGAAATTTAAATCGCATTATTGCAAGCTCAAACATACTGTATAATAATATTTTATAATGGCACTAATACTTAATAATATTTAATTAAAAAATACTTAATATTTTTTAATGGCACTTTATAGGAATTCAAAAGAAAATTACGCAAGATTATTTGTTAATATCGTACTTATATTTGTTTAGTTTCACGCTTGTCCCTTTTTGTGTATATTTTAGGTTAAGACCTTTTTTGTTACATTTCTTTTTGTTTTTATCAGTTCTACTGTAAACAACTGTAAACATATGTATAAAAGGACCTCGGTCCGTATACAATAATAATAATAATAATAATAATAATAATAATACCGTGCGACGCATTCACCACCCAGCAATTGTGTGTTTTCACTTCAAAAATTGTTTTGGCAAATAAAACGAGAATAATTCGAGGCCTACAATGACTAAGAAATCAATTTTAATGCAGAAAATCTGGATGTTGTCCGAATATCCGCAGTCTGATAATGACTTGTGTACTTAGGCCGTATTCGAGCGACCCGCGTCGGCCGAGGTATTAGCAGGGAATATAAAACAGAAGTTGCCGGTTGATCCGATAAAAGCGTCCCTCCCGCGTGCGTCTCGGGCTCGATGTAGATCCGGAAAGTGCCGAGACACCGGCAGGCAACTCTGTCCGCGAAATTGCGGGGGTGTTGGCGATAAGTCGGCGGTTCTCCTGAATCTTTCACGCATCGTAGCACGGTTTGTAAGTCGGTCGAACGCCCGCGCGCGAGGAGGCGAGGATTCACAGGTTGAACCGCAGACGCGGCCGCGTAAGTGTCGGCGAGGTTATTGGGAGTGAAAGAGAGAGAGAGAGAGAGAGGGGGGAGAAGCAAGAGAAAGAGAAAGAAAAGGAAGGGAGAGAGGCAGAGAGAGATCGTTCAGAGGAGAGAACGGAAGGATAGGGTGTGAGAAATGGGTGGAGGAGGGCAGAGTAGATTGCTATGAAGTTAGCTGGTTAACTCGACGAAACAACGGTAGCAAGTTAACGCGAGGAGTTGGCGTCAGTTGGCACCAGCGTTGCAGCTGAGAAGCTCGTGGGCTCACGAGAGAGAAAGCGAGAGAGAGAGAGAGAGAGTGGGAGAGGGAGAGCACACGAGCGAGTGAGGCGGTAGGGGAACAGACCCCGAAACCGGGGTTCTAACTATTTCATTGTTTCATAATTGAAGCATTTGCGGTCTCACCGTTATGCATATATATGTATATATACATATACATATATTGTATATATATATATATGTATATATATGTATACATTAAAGGGGCTGAAGCGTGAAAACGCGGGCGTCGTCATTGCCGAAACTTGCTTCGTTACCGAAGTAAAACGGAGCGCTGTCTTACTTCGGGACTGCGCGGCCTCTAACGAAGTCGAAGTCGAATTCTGATTTCCTTCCTATTGCCGCCGCGGGCGCAAACGACGCTCTGACCTGTCGATAAACTCGGCGAAGACGTAACCTAGGGCCTCGCGTCCTCGGAACGGTCCTGAACCGTTTCATATTTCACCGGGCTGCTCGGCAAGTTCCGTGGAGACGCGGCTTAAACGCACCCCTGACGATGACCGATGACGATAGACTACCGCGCAATCTAACTTGCGCCCGACTTCCACGCCCCCCGTTCTACAGGGTCTTCCAAATGTGGCTGAAGTGTTGGCAACTTCTGTAAAAAGAATTCTTTCATTATGTTTCTTTTTTAAATACGAAGTTTATGGAAACCTCTTCCGTCCAAAAGAATAGAAGAAATTGAATCATTTTCTCCTCGAGGAATGTTCTACAACATGCGAAAAGGAAAAGACTTAATATTTATTAGACGATTGCAGAAGTTCGTGCTCGATTTGACAATAAAATTCAATGGTTAAATTTTAAAGATTTGGTTAAAGATTGGTTAAATTAAAATTTAAAATGGTTAAATTTTCTACAATTAGAAAAGAATGGTGAGTATGTGTATAATGGATTAATTAAATTGCATTCTTTAAAATTTAACCATTGAATTTTATTTTCAAATCGGGCACGAACTTATGCAATCATCTGATAACTTTTACTTATTAATTATGTGGCTGAAGTGTTGGTCACTTCCGTAAAAAGAATTCTGTTATCATGTTTCTTCTTCAAAAACGAAATACTATTTGTGTAGACCTTCTCGAATTAAAATTGAATAATTTTAACACGCTCGAGGGATCAAGGGAGGCCATCGCGAATCTCCCCAAGGAACGTTCCGGAGCACGCAAAAAATAATGAATACCCAACAAGTTATTTAAATTTTACATTCTTCCCAGTCTCATTTGAGCAAGCCTGTACTTCGGGTGACCGTGTGAGAAGCAAGAGCCGTAAGCGGTTTTCCTCGTTGTTCGGGAGGTCTCGGCTTTCGGAGAGGAGATTGTCGCGTCCGCGAGCGTCTTCCAGCCCGGCGAGTTTACAAGTAGCCGGCAACATCTTCTCGGGTCGCATTTCATGGTCGAAGCGGCGAACGTGCAACTGAACACGTGGACAAAGGCGAGGAAACAATTTTTCCGTCTCTCGCGCGACTCGCGGATCAACGCGACGCCGCTTTACGATCGAACGGATATATATCGCAGATCCGCTCGGATCGACGGGCCCGCAATTAGAACGTTTAAATTCGGAAGAGTTTAAGCCGGCAGTTTCATCCGGACTATAAATTAAATCGGAAAGCTTAAACTTCTCCGCGTTATAAATTGCAAGTAATTCAGTGGAAGCGCGAGCGCGTGTGCTCGCACGCGACACGTATTTATTTACTTTGTAAAAATATGGTATGCGTAGCCTGGCGTGACACATTAAGATTTTATCGGCGTTACAGGCCGGTCTCGATGCCGATCGCTCTGCTCGCTCGCTCGCTCACGAGAGCGCGAGCGCGCGCGCGCGCCGGATTCCGCTGATAATGGGGTGAATTTTTCCGCGTCGTTGGCAGCGGGACGTACGGGCAATAAAGTGGTCAACCAGAGAATTAGTTTGTGACACGATCGCTCGATTTATGTAAATCGGTTTAATGTCGTCGGGCATCCGTATATTTCGTATTAACGTAATACCTATTCCCGCGTACGCTTCCGACAGATTTGCATGCATTGTCGGGACGGTCAATTAAAATATTCCGGGACGATTTATGTTTCGTCTGCGACCGTTTTCACGGTCGAAAGCCGCTCCGGAGAGCTTGCCAGCGGAATTTCCCGTGACACGTAGCTCGAATTTTGATAATCTTTCCGGCGAGTCAATTTCGCAGTCGATGAAGAATTCGTTTGCTCGTCGATTACAAAAAAAGAGTGTCTAACAATAAGCGAAAACGGTCGGCGCGGTCCACGCGTATTCGATTGAAATTGGAAATTCGAGTGTGTAAATAAATCTGGTATGTCGGATGTTAAAATTAACGTATCGTGCAACCGTGTGTTTTCGATGTTGCACAAAACACGCTCGGCAACGGCGTGCCGCGCCGGTATAGTTATTGGCGAGCGGCGTGCTTGAGATACGTAATCACCATTGTGCACCTGACTGGACTCGGCGGAATAATTTTGCGGCGAAGATCATCTCGGTAATATAGCTCCGAGAGAGGCAACGTTGCTGCTGCTTGCTAGTTTCGCACGCGGCTTTCACCATGCGAAATGTAAATGTTACAACGTTAGAACCGGCGCACGTAACGCGAACGACTCTCTTTAAAATGAAATCTCTTCGTTTGCAATAACTAATACACAACCTAAACATTCTCGTTCTTAACTGTATTCGATGACCGGAATCCATTCGATTTAATCAAAGATCTGATAAATATTATTCAACAAATAAATCGGGTTACTCGCGAAACGAAGCACCGGAGTAATTAGTGTACCGAGACTTGATAACGCAGCAAACATACGCGGCTGCGAAGCCAATTATGCGATACGTGTGCGGCATAATCCTGAGGAATTGCCGACAGTATTGCTGATCCATATTCTGACTTCCGACGTTGTTATCTTAGCAGCCTGATACTAATTCTTGATGCAGCACTTCCTCCCAGCCGGTGAAACGATCGCTCAAAATTCTTGGTACGTTAATTAATATCCAATTCCATCGCAACGTGTACGAGAGAACTCTAGGCAATTTAATTAGCAACCTGTCTCCAGGGGCGGAGAGTGGATTATTTCGACCCGAATACCACCACGATCGCAGAGCACAATGTTTGTCAATTTATCGGCGTGACAGTTTCACGCCGAGCAATTAAAAAGGGTCAACGAGTTTACTTCCGAGGCAAGATGGAAGCTACACGATCGGAGACACATGGTATTAGCAGACCGCGAAATCGTCGGCGTATAATCCGATGCTATCCATGGTAACCGAGCCATACTTACGCCGTACGAAACCAAAGTGGTAGTATACGAGTATGGAAGCGACGCATTAGTGAATTAGCGTTTCCTCCCGTTGCAATCAAGGTAATGTGCCAGTACGGCACGCGCCTCCCTCTCGCTTCCCCGTCTTTTCGTTGGTGCACACGAATAACCGGTTCCCTTTCCTGTGTGTCGACCGCCCAGGACAATTAATAATTCAGGATTTTCGAGGAATCGACCGGTCCGATTGCCGGCGAATCGATAAATCTATACGACCCACACTGGGCTATTTCGCCGAGAAGCCGGGGAAAAGTCGATTTATTCTTTTCGTATGTCGTGATATTTTTGCTGCCCTCTAGTCTTCTAGTATAGTTATTAATATTTGCAGATAATCAATCATTCTGTGAGTTTTTATAGGTTAATAAAACTATTCAGTAATATCCGGTGCTTTTTCTGGTATCATCGCGCAGAAAATGTTAATTCACCTGGTAAAACGACGGCAGTCAAATCAATGAAACTCTGATTTTCCTTCGGGGAATTTGTAATCGTGGTAGGCAACGAGGAAAATGGCAGCGCAAGGGCTTAATCCTCAGGAAAGACTGCTAGCCGGACGAGTTATCGCGTCGAAACACTCCGGTGGCCGACAAGCCACGAGGCTCGGGAAAATCGTGTTTCCACGCCATTGACGTGACCCTGTAGCCATTTCGTCGCGGCAGGAAAAAAAAAACGTTTCATTTCCCGCAACGTACAACGGGAACGGTGATTGAATTCCACGTTTGTCAAAGTGCACAATGCGCCGTTTTTCTCCCCGAGAAATTCGTTTTTCAGGAATTTTAAATTGATTTCAAGGGGGCGACGTTCCATCGGCCGAGCGTTTGTGACGTTGCAATCCGCGATGCAATACGTTTCGGTTTAAGGGAGGCCCCGACCCTTTCCGTCGAAACCGCGAACAGAGGGTCGGACGCGTCCGGGGGATTATTTTGATTACCGCGCCAGTTTATTTTCCATAGGCAGACGACGCGTTCCCTCTCCGTCGATCGCGCCGGGTTTACGTAAGAGTTTTCGAACGCGTTGTTCATTGTTACCACTTGTCGTTCGCGTAATCGGTTTGCGCGTGCCTCTGTCATCGAGCGAGAGAACTGCCGCACAGCCGTCCACGCGAATATGTCCGCGTATACGCGAGAGATACGCCACGCGTCAAATAATTTCGCCGAGTTACGCCAGTCACGCCGATGTGCATCGAACGCGTTTTCCCACTGCTCGCGCAATACGTCCTCTGCGAAATTGTTTTTTTTTGCCGCTGGTCGCCGTGAAATCAGTCGAGAAATTGGGTGATCCGGAGCAAAAAAAAAAAGGGTTCAGGCTTGTGTTCCTTGGAGCCGATCGGCCTACGCGGCGGTCCGCTTGAGCGTGAAAATTGGAAATTTTTATCCTCTTACGGTGATTCGGTTGACCCGGATGATACAGCGGGGAACTAGCCCCCCGAACGGATTTAAAATTTCTCGAAATACCAATCTATTTTCTACCAGCGGATAAGTCGCTGACCGATTAACCCTTCGGCTACGAGATATCTCGCGATTCAATGTTGTTCAGCTCCACCTCGATTCGATAGGCTCATTAGAGACCGCCTACGGCCGATTCGTCCGTCTCCGCTGAAAAACGTCGCGTTGTCTCGTTAAAACTTTGCTCGAAGAGCATCCACACTCTCATTACCATCAATTGGAAAGTCTGAGAACTTCGTCGGATTCCGCAGGAAAGCAAACTTATGACGAGTTTATTCGTTTTCGAGAATTATTAGAGACCTCTCTCCCCCCCGCGAGCAAGTTTTGCGAAGGCAGCCGACGGTTGAAAAATCTCTGGATTCGTATGAAATCGTCGACCTTTTATTTTTCCAGGGAAACGTCGTTGCGGTATTGGCTCGGCTCCGTAAAAATATCCCGATTTCTTTTCTAGACAGTCGACAATGTGTTAACTCGACGTCGATTTAATATTCGAACAGTCATCCAGAATTCAGGGGACCAGGCTGCCAGCGGAATGTGCCGGCGGTCTCTGTGCTCGAGCGCGGGTCTCCTCTCGAGGAACAAAAACCGTCAGCCAAGAATTACAAGTGTAAAAATGCGCGCGAATCGGTTTTTCATCGTGTCCCGATCGTGCACGCAACGCTTCCGCCATCTTCGTGCTCGATGTAGCGGACAGGGTGGACTTGTAATCTCTCCATTGTGTCGATGCTGCGACGCGTGTACGCAGATAGGAACGATTCGACCGGCGCAGCTAGCGAATGTACACGCTCACGCACACCGATCTGCTCGCCAAGTTCATCACCGGGCTCCGGGAATTCATCTTGTCCGGGAATGCTGGTTCCTTTCGGGAACGGGTGGACACCCGCCATATGGAATTAAATCATAAACTGAAATTTGTGGTGGTAGGGATCGAATAATTGCGTACTTTGATCTTTTGCTGCTTGATTTTTCACTTCGAGGCTGGAAATAACGTCCGAAGTATCAGCTGTCAAGATATACACGGGATTTTGCGATTTAAAGTAAGGTTAACACTAGAAAGACTGAAACTTAGTGTGTACCTGTATTGCCCAAAAGCAGTCAAAATGACTGTATTGTGAAAGAATGACTAATGCGTAAAGAAATTTGTTTAAAATTAATTTTTATTATTTTTTATATTATTTACAGTTATATAATAAGTTATTAACAATTAATAAGTATATTAAATATTAATAAGTATTAACAACAACAAAATTTACTTCACTAGGAAAAAAAATAATGCCGTTGCCCAGCCGCGCGCTGTAACTTGTCCGCGACCATACTAATACTTATTGAGCAACTGCAACTTATCAAATATACGCCCAAATCGACAATTTATCATGTATTGTTATTTCGATACAGAGCCGAACTGGTCATATAAGAAATTTACACAATTCAATAATAAGAGTCATTTGATTATTTAAAATTTCCCAAGCAGTCAAAATGACTGCTTTTGTGCAATATAGGCATAACACATATATATACAGGAAATGAAGGAGGGAGGGAGGTAACTACAATTATTAATAAACGCATTTATATGTACAAAAAGTGACAAAAGTCCAAGAAGCTGTGTCATTATATACATAATTGTTTTTCTAATTGAAATTGAAAAGCAGTCAGAATGACTGCCTTAGGCAATCTAGTGTTAAAGCCATCTCTATACGAAAAATCTAATAAATATCTTCGCGAGTTCGCTTTTACGACCTGGCCATTCACGCGAAGAGATACGTGCGTGTTTGTGCGAAACATCGTGACGGACGCAGGTGTATTCGAGGCTTGTCTCTTAAGAGGTTTCCGTCGGGGCAAGACTTGGTTCGCCTCGATCACCCCACGGGATTGTCGAACAGGATCGCGACAAGTTTGCGGTACACGGGTCGCGCGACGGTTACGCACACGAGTATTTACATCTGGTACCGATGTAGAACACGCGGATATCAGCGCGGCGGCGGCGGCGAAGGGAAGCCAGCTGGAGGGAGAAGAACGATACCTCGGAGCCGCTTCGAGGAGGCTGCCAGGTCGGAACATTGAAAAGTACGTAGGCGCCACGTGCTCGCAGAAAGATGTATCGCGGCGCAACACTCTCTCCAAGTCGCGCGGCGGCTACGGACACGGGCCGGGAACAGGAATGGGAACAAGCCATCCCTTCCCGTACGTGTCGTTTCGTATACACTGACGTTTACGTCCAAGTGTTCGCGTAGCTACCACTCATAGTCTTCCCTTGGCGGGTTCGTACGAGCGTGACTATACACGTAAACTCCGGGCGAATTCACAATGCAGAGACGTCGTCGTTGGCCTGCCCTCCTCCTCCTTGTCCTCCCTCTTCGTCCTCATCCCTTTCCCGCATTGCCGTCCTTGCGCAGCCTGTGTTATTGGATTTGTTTGAAACTTTTCAAATTCGACCGGCGAATGTGTCTAACCCGCGACGTGCCGAGACAGCCGAGACAATTTTTCGAGTGCACCGACCGCGCCGGAATACTTCCTGCAACGTCTTCGAGCTCTCCAGCCCCCGTCTCTTACAAAACAGCCCCGAACGATGATCGAACGGCACGGCAAATCGGGATGCATGGCGGATACCGTTTTTCTCGGTTATCCACCCGAGTCGTGAATAACTGTACCGATGTCTAGTCAAAATCACATTCATCACACATTTTTATTAGCTGTTGCTTGGAGAGTTCAATTCTCCTTCAAACCACGCAGGGTAATTAGCAGTCCGAGCGGAAATGTTTTCATCGGGTGTAGCATGGTTTCCAGAGAGCTTTCACGTAATTACAGCAAGCTGCTTGTGCCTCTATTTACTCCGCCAAAAACTGTGTAATTAAATGATGATTTTGACTCTCCTGGGTGAACATTTTTGCTAATGTATTAGGACCTTGAACAAGTTCTCGCTGTTTCTTTTACAAAATGAAAGATTTATTTAAATTATAAAGAACAAAAACATTTCATTCAAAGTATAATATATATAATATAGTGTATTCGAGTAATTCCTCCAACTTTGTGTCTTCAAATTTTTTCGGTGCGCCAGAACGTTCTTCATCCTCGAGTTCAAATTCATTATTTTTGAAGCGTCGAAACCAGTCTCTGCATGTCGTATCCGACAAAGCATTGTCACCATAAGTCTCAACAAGAATTCTATGTGCTTCAGCTGCAGATTTCTTTTGAATAAAGTAGTGCAACAAAATTCCCCGCGAATACACTTTATTCGGCACAAAAGTAGACATTTTCAGAACTACGAAAAAATTACTTTGTTTACACTAAAGTGAACTACCATACACTGAAATTTAAGGTTAGATACACTACTGCCTTGCATGTGTGTTACCATTCGAAATTCCACGAACGGGGTACTGCTACTACCATCTTTGAAGAAACAGCGAGAACTTATTCAAGGTCCTAATACAAACATCCAGAGTTGCTAACTTGATCCAGGCTCGAACGAGCGAGATCCACGAAAAATGTAAATAGGAGATAAGCCGGGCGGCGAGCGAAGTAGACCGGAGTCGTACGTGGCGGGCATCCGTCAAAGACACCGGTGTACTGCGAAATAATTACCCGCAAGATGTAAGCCCACATTCTTGTTTACTCTTTCACCGCGGGTTAATTATTTAACGCTGTTTGGACGGTCGGTTAAGCGAGTTGAATAGTCATTTAGCCTCGAAACGTTTCTGCCCCGGAAGCAGCTAAACCGCGGCGCGGCGTCGCGTCGACGGTGTCAGGACGCTACCAAAGAGTCCTTTCAGCTCTCTCGTGCCCGTGTCTGCTAATTCTTTCGTCCTGTTTACTTCGCATAGAAAGAAAGCACTGCGAATCTCTGCTCTCCTCCGCTCACGGGGAAAAAAGACGAGAGAGAGAGAGAGAGAGTGGCCATTGTGCCCCAACGTAACGAGCTCCGTCGCGTGTGCATGTGGAGAATAGTTAACATTTTTTGACGTAATCGACCTGCCAGAGATCGCGCACAAAGTGGAAGAAACTTTAAGTCAAGCTGCAGCGAGCTAGTCGGGATTTATCTAGTCTTTTAAATCACTTCTGCGAAACAAAAATTCATCGAATTTCTGTAAATAAGTGAAAAATTACTAAGACACTCAGTTAAATAAGTCTTTAAGACAGAATAACTTGTTTATAATTGTACCAAATGATTTGATTATTCGTAAGCAATTAGAAGCATTGTGCAAAAATGAGTTTACAAAAGTTAAAATTGATCGAGTTATATATGCAAAAGTAAAAAAGGCATTTTTAAAAATTTTTTTATTTGGGTCCCTAATGAAAATTTAAAATATTTGTTTCGTAGATCTATGTTAGTTATACTCATGCTAAAAATTTCATCGAAATCGATTGACGCAGGAAAAAAACGACACGCATCGAAAGATGTACGATTCCGTGGAATAATAAAACTACGATTTTCAGCATTTTTAACTGATTGTTACTCGTGCGTATGTCAAGTTGTTTCGATGAAATTTTCAGCAGGTTGTGTAACTACTATAGATCTACAAAACATATGTTCGAAATTTATATGGAGGGCCCAAATAAAAAAGTTTTAAAAAGTACCTTTTTCATTTTTGCACGCAACGTCGTAAATTGTAATTTTTAGAAAATACTTTTTGCACATCATTCAGTAAACCAGTGCTTGCGATTGTTTACAAAACATCAGGTCATTTGTTATAATTATAAAAAAAGTTGTTCTGTTTTAAAGGGTGTACGGAGTCTTATTTTATTTGAAAGCGTGTTATGAGAATTTTAAACTCCCGGAAATCACAGATATCCAACAAACTCAAGAAACAAGAGTTTTACAATTTATGTACCAGTTTGAAAATTGACTTTACCGCATTTTCGGGGCGAATACCCCACCGTGCGGCGCGGCGTTTCGCTCGGGACGAGCGCGCGTTCATATTTCCACCGCGCAACGGAGAATCGCAAAAGTGTATCTCATTATCGGGCTAAGCGAGTTCTGTCGTGTTACGGAGCACTTTGTTCGCTCGATACTTTGCGCTGAAGGGGCTCGCCGGAGAATTGCCGGCTTAAACAGCGGAAAGTAGGCAGGACGCGTCGTTCGTCGTAACGCGACCGATTAACGAGTGTTTTAGTGCCCCGGTGATCTTGTATCGTCGTTGTTGGGTTTTTCGCAAGTAGTACAAGATCATTTTCTCGTCGAGAGAAATAGTGGAGCTCGGATTCGTCGCGGAGAAATCGAAAGCCGAGGAGCAACTTGTTAAGCTCGGGATCGACGTGGACGCGTAGTCACGCTTTTTAATCTCGCGTTCTCTTTCCGAGCGGGCAGTCGGATAATGGAAAAGTCGAGCTGCCGGCGAGAAGGAAGCAACAGGGCTTCGGACACAGGATGGGATAAAAACGTAGCTACAATTGAGCAATCTCATGATTGGGGACCTTCCGTGAGAGACCTTCTGCGAGAGGTCTCTGGCCGTGTCTTGGTTGCTAGCTGTCCTCCGAGATAAATCCGTCCAATCCTCCGAGGAGCACCATTCCCTGTTTATTCACCAGGTTTTCTTTGATTTCGTGAACGGCCGAGCCGGTCCTGTTTTCCCGACCGAACTCCGACTCGCCTTGGTTGCTCCTTTATAAGCTCTCCTGGGCCACTATATTGATTAACGTTCGGCTTTACATTGTATCGGAGTTAAATCCAGCCGGAAGATTCGGCTGTCCGCGTCGATGCCTTAAAAGCCACTGCATCTCAATTTTCCTACGCTTTATCGTGGAATTTCGTAATAACCGTTGGCCGAGGGAAGGAGAGAGAGGACGCGCGGCGGGCGGTCGGGAACCGATCAATTATCGACCATCATTCTTACCGTTTCGGAGAATTCGATTTGAAAGTTCGCCGCTGACCTCCCCGCATCGCGGTTTGCTGGAGCAGTTTGATAGCTGCAATCACTGGCAGTATAGAGAAGTTGCGCCTCTATAGTAGTTCATGTTCCGGGCTCGCCGATGTGTAACTAGAGAAGCAGGGCATCATCTAATTGTCTCGGTGTTTACTTCCAGCGGTTTGTGAAACTCACCAGGGGGGGGGAGGGGTTCGCGGATCATGTACAAGCGATCTGAGAGCAGGACTATGGACCCGAAGTCGTCTATGCTCTACGGTTTTTCAGACTTGTCGCCGGAACGTGGCTCGACTCATTTCTAGCGCAGCTCTAATTGACTCGGCCTGTTACACCTGCGATGAGAACCGCAAGAACAATGCTCCTTTATCGTCAAAGACCGGTCGCGAACGGTATTTAAAAGAAGTCCTCTTGTGACATTAGCTCCACGCTTTTGCACAAATAAAGGACCGGCCATCCGGAGACTGGCTTGTTACACCGCTATTCGGAATAACAAAGAGAGATTTATGCTCGACTCGAACGGGCTTTGATATCCTACGCGTTTATTTAGTTTTGCCCCGATCGATCGCGAACACAATGGCCGCCGCACCGGAAGTACGCGATATATTACGGTCGTAAAAATTTGATTCCGTCTTCGACATTGTCCGTATCACCTTGTGTTTCACGAGAAATTGGAGGATCGATGAGAATGCGTTAACGAGCCGCAGATGTACGAGACTGACATCCGAGGTCGTTAATTTTTGTTATTTGTGTTTGGAAGTGCCACTTTATAGCAAGAAAAACCTTTTCAATATACGAAACTTGAAGAATGACTTTCGGCTATGAAAAACGGGATTCCTCACTTTGTGCGGCGTTTGTCAGCGGGTCTTGCTGGCGAGCGTGTAGTAATCTGAGGAACAATTACGCGGATCCGGTTCTCACGTCGAAAATTCGTAAATACAGGAAAGTATTCCCTTTGCATCGTGAAATCCGGCGGGCGACTCTCATTACACAGGGCTCGCTGGCAGCGTGGACGTGTCATCGATAGTTTTTCTTGCGTGCTCGTTAACAACATGGCCGCCGTGCTCCGCACCGCACCGTGCCGTTAACAGGAGCGAGCACTTTGATCGAATACCGATCGACGCGTTTGGCGAATGGAAATGCAACCGGATATAATGCGCGGGCGAAACTGCCCGGAAATAACGATCCGTCGACGGCGGTGGGTCCGGTGTCCAAGGTTAATCGATAATTAAATAGGTCCCTGCCTGATCCGGGCCAGCGGAAGCTCGACGGCGCACAGTGGGGTATTTGCCCGATTTCAGCGGCCACAGCTAGTTCAAAATTCGCTCAATATTGAAACTGCTGTAACTTTGCTAAAATTGATCCAAATTTGATGGAAAAACAACCATTTTAAAGCTTGAGATTTCTACTTTTCGTACTGTATGCCGTTTTGACTGAAACGGATGTTTTGAATGCAAAATTTGTCCATAAAGAGGAGCGTATCAGACTGTAAAGTTTGTAGCTATTTTTCAATCAGGTACTGCGGGATTATAATCAATATTTTATTTTATAATCAATATTTTAATACGTTATTCGTCTATTTTATGTACACTACCAAAAAAGTGTAATCATTTACAATTAAAATATCTTTGTAAAATAGTTATTACAAAGAATAATCTCCGTTATTGATAATAGTATGGAAAAATGTTATGAACAAAATTTTCACGGTTCAGAGGGAAATATGTTGTGGCACAAACATTTTCTGCGTGGGTGGAGGCATAGAGGAGATTTCAAGGTCACCTTGATTTTTTTAAACAGAATGTCCTTTTTTTTTATACCATAGATCGATAGAGTATCAAATTCTGAGTATAAAAGTGTTGACCTTCGCATGTCCTAAACCGTTAACGAGATATGTACTTAGCTAAAAAAACTTCTATAAAACAAAAATCTGTTGGTGTATGTAAATAAGGTAACAATTACTAATAGGTGAATTCGTTGAGAAATGAAAGCGGGTTAACGGACAGTGCTTAATGAATACATGAATGGGAAGATGAATGATGGGAGATTGTTCCTCAGACATTCAACTAACTCAAACCGCAAAAATTTTACAATTTGTGTAAAATTTTAAAAATTGAATTTTGACCGCTGAAATCGGTCAAGTACCCCGCTGTGCGACGCGGCGGCGTGGTGTAAGCCGACTCGAAAAATACATAGAATCGATTACAGCGAGATTAGCAACGAGCTCGCGACCACGATATCGCGGAATGTATTCGCCTATAATGGCCGGCGGTGCAGCCGTTCGAATGATCAACGGGTATCATTGGGATGCGCGGTAATACATTAGCAAAGCTCCGGCGTGGAACGTGCGTTCGCATGATCGCGTGCATCACGTTTATTTGGTTTTGTAATCACTTACGAATCGCGGCGCCAATAAAATTGATCCCCGGCTAAATAATTCCCAGTTGCCGTTGGTTCGCGATCGGACGGATCGTTTTCTCTCGGGCTTTCTTTCATCGATCACACCGGTATCGATCGGTCCATGAATCGGCTGTGTACCATTTCCCACGAACGATACGCTCCGAGGGTAAATCTTCCAGTCGATGACGGACAACGGGAGGCGCGCGGCCACCGATTGCACCAGCGATAGCAAACCGAAAACAGTAATTCATCAACGCATCCGAACGAACCGCCGGCAGTCTACGTCGCTAATCACTAATTAGCCAATTAGCTCACGCAATTTTGCTAATAACGGCCGCGAATATCGAGCGGATGAATGGCACGACGCACCTGCAGCCACGCTAAAGGGGTATTCAACGAGCAACGATGCTGCTGCCGGCTGCCGGACGGCGCGGCGTTTCGATTATGGCCCGCGTGCGCCGTAATTAGTATTCTATCGACAAACTTGCCACCTTTCGCGGATACGCTAATCAGGCTGATCGCGTTTTGCGCCTAAACAATGATACTTGAATGCCGCCGCGCCTCGCCGGTTTCGTTAGAGCCGTCGCGGATCCACTGTGCAGCTATCGTTCGACGAAAGCCATTACGAAAGATTTATTGTAGTCAGGCCGAAAGCGAATTAACAATAAGTATTACACAGAGATAATTAGTCCCGAGTATTTACAAACCGAATGAAACAGGGACGTATATTCTTTTCTGGCGGCGTTGGTTCATAGTCTAAAGATGGGATCTCCTAAGCGCGTCTGGACGCGGCGTTTTGCCGCGTTTGCCGTCCAGACGCGATTAGAAGATTCCGCTTTTGTCCAGCCATGCTCAACCTGCGGCTCGCCGAGCTTTTACGTAGTTTTATGCAATTTCTTAAATTTCCATTAGCGTTACGCTGAATCTCAGGACGTGACCGGACCGAGCTAACAATTTTCGAGAGGGAAATTCGGGTGTCGGAGGTGCCGCGCGGAGTTCGCGACATAATGTTGAGTTACGCCGTGTAAATAGCAGCCAGCAGCCGCGTTAGATGGATCTCTCGGCTGAACAATAGGTCTTTGTCGAATTGCAAATGGTTGTTCCGCGCTGGCAAACAGCTGCTGATGCTTAGCCGCGCACTAGCGATACCGTCTGCGACGTCTGCGTTATTATTTCCAGCGAAAACGGAGCTCGGTTTCTTCGGCCTTATCTAGACGCCCGTGTATCACGACGGCTCTTCGGTCTGTACCCTAATCTACGCGTTCGTTTGTAGATGAAACTTGGTTCGCGGCGGCAGGCGAACAAGACCTTGACAATTTCCGCGAAAATTGTTCAAACGTGTCCCGCGTCCGTTTCTTTCCACCGGGAAATTGAAAATGTTTTAGCTCCGCGCGACACTGGTTGCACGTTGCACGGTTTTCCGTAATTTTCGCGTCCCGCCGTGTGCCGGATGTGTACACGGAGCAACTTGGTTAGAATTCAGCAAACGAAACGTACAAACGTCGGAGATACACGTAGCCTGGCGCTTTTTTGTAAATAATAAATAATCTTACGCACCGGAGAAACGCGTCGGGGACACGAAACAGAAGAGAGAACACTCGCCGGGACGCATTTGTCTCGACGTTAACGATATAATTGCAATATCCCATCTCCCGGCCGCGCTTTACGGTCGACGCAATTTTCCGTCGGTCTGTGGCGCGCGCGTTGTTTTCGTTAACGATATTATCGCGATATCGCGTGTGCAATTCGTCGAGAGGAGAGAACGAGAAGCCGGTTTCCGCCTCGCAGCCGTAATTTATGCGTGCCGTCGCGTGTCTACGACTCTATTTAACATCTTCTAACGCTGGTTTAGCATCTATTGCGCGCATTGTCGCGCGTATTTGCTTATGCAATAAATGTCAAATACCTTTTCATACGGCGCGCGCGTTCCGCGTTAGATGCAGCGCCACTCGCCGCGCCGCTCGTCGTTCGCTTTTCGAGGACGTCGCCGCGCCGAGTTGTATAAGTCGTCGGCACAAAACGTTCCAACTGTTATCTAATCTCGGAGAGTCGCCCCGCGTCTTTGCCTCGTCGGCTGGTGCTGCTTGCGGAGAAATATTTACCCGCAAACAAGCCTTTCCTTCCTGATGTATCCGGCTCGCGGCCGAATTCCTTGTCGTGGAGTCCTGCCACTCCGAATTCCTCTATTATCGCGTTTCGCGCCGAATATTTTCCACCTCTGGGATGGACTTTCTGGAAACGGCGACGATCATAATCATCGCGTAGCCCAGTGCCGGGCAACAGGCGGCCCGCGAGCCGCGCACCGCTTCTTTCCTCACTTCTCAGGGCCTATCAGCGTCTCCCACCATTCGGGCTTACGAAATAAACAGTACGCACTACACTGAGAGAAAAGTCCTGTCGAAACAAAAAAAATATATGCTGATTCAATAAGATGTACTATTGAATAGTGCCAATATCATACGAACTTATTCTAATATTTAATACTATTGAATTTCAATAGCAAAACTCATTTCCGCCAATCATATAAGCCAATAGCTTGACCATCAATGTCTTCAAAAAAATAAGATATGGCCTCAAACCAATTCCAGTATAAATCGATACATTTCTCAAATTCTTTTAACAACATATCTGATTGAAGGAGAAAAAGAAATATTACGAATAATAATATACGGTACTGAATCAAATAATATTTTCAATCATTTCATGATAGACAATTCAAATACATCACGATTTGTTTCTAAATTTCATACTATTGAAAAGAACACATTGATATTCATCGAAGCAAAAAAAATTACAATAACACGCGTGTTATCGAAGTAACTACTTTTTTTTCTCAGTGTAGACATTAAGAGTAGGAGAGCCGGCAACCCCGGTGGGCGTCGCACAGCGGCGGCGGAGAAGAAGTTGCCCGGCTCTGTCCGAGCCCAGTGAAATCAGATCACAACTTTTCGCCCCTCTTGTTCCCCCAATGTCCCCGGCCCGGGTGTACACTGCTCTAGCTTCGTCTGTCATGGTTCCGAGAACGAAATATAGTTAACAGAAACGGACGATCGAGGTTCAAAATGAAACGGAGGTCGAAGAACAGAGCGATTGTAACCCCGTCGTGTTGTCCGGGTGATCGAGGGAGAAGGAGGAATTAAAGGATAGTGTTTGGTTGCAGATGACAGTCGGCATGCCGCCGTCGTAGTCGACGCAGCGATTGGTCGCGATAGGATCGCTCGATCGCCGAAAATGAATAGGATCAAGCTGGAGCAGGGACGGTGCGATTAGCGCGATCAGAGGACGCAACGAAGACAACGATCTCTCTCGCGGGGAAACGCATTGAAAAGCTTTGAGCAGCGTGGTGATCCGCCGTGGAAGAAGGGGGGGAGGGGTCGTGAAGGAAATCGTGGAAAAATCGAGCGTAAATGGTGTCGCGGGGACGGTTAAGCGGGTTTACGAGCGAGTAGTCGTTGTGTAGGCGAGAGCAGCTGGAGCAGGAGAACGCGTGGGTACGATCGGTGAGGGATGCGGCCCACGGCCGAAGGGTGGGGTCTTTGGGCGCCGATAAGGCTTATCCGAAGATACGATGGCCGACTGCTCGGCTGTTGTCGTTAGTCGTAGTGCTCAGGTGGCGTCGACGAGATCGCCGCTCGGTTTAACTCACGCCGATACCGCGGGTTCGCGTCTCTTCCACGTTCGAGCGCCGCAATCGCATCCCATCGTTGATCGAGTTCGACTGAGACTGGTCGGCGCGGAATTAACGGCCGCCACGGACGTACAAGAGGATCTCGAGGAAGAGGAAGCCGTCTGAGCGACCAACACGGAAAACAGGTTCGGAACACGGCCACGGTAAAACGATAAGAACACTGCCCGATCGTCGCATCGCAATCGGTGTCACGGATACGGACCCCTCCTGCCCTCGTCACTCCGCCTCTCCTTTCTAGGGTGTGGACCGCGACACACGCCTGAAGCTCGATTCATATTAGGACGTTGAATAAGTTCTCGCTGTTTCTTCAAAGATGGTAGTAGCAGTACCCCGTTCGTGGAATTTCGAATGGTAACACACATGCAAGGCAGTAGTGTATCTAACCTTAAATTTCAGTGTATGGTAGTTCACTTTAGTGTAAACAAAGTAATTTTTTCTTAGTTCTGAAAATGTCTACTTTTGTGCCGAATAAAGTGTATTCGCGGGGAATTTTGTTGCACTACTTTATTCAAAAGAAATCTGCAGCTGAAGCACATAGAATTCTTGTCGAGACTTATGGTGACAATGCTTTGTCGGATACGACATGCAGAGACTGATTTCGACGCTTCAAAAATAATGATTTTGAACTTGAGGATAAAGAACGTTCTGGCGCACCGAAAAAATTTCAAGACGAAAAGTTGGAGGAATTACTCGAATATACTATACCATATATATTATACTTTGAATGAAATGTTTTTGTTCCTTATAATTTAAATAAATCTTTTACTTTGTAAAAGAAACAGCGAGAACTTATTCAAGGTCCTAGTACTATCCGCACAGACCCGGGACGTGTCCGACCAGACAAATATTCCTCGATGCATTAGAATACTAAATAATGTGAATGCTACGGCGCACTGGTATATTCATTGATCATTGTTATATACAAGCAATTTTGCAAATTACCACGTTAACCTCAACGGTTCGGTCTTAATTTAGATCATTTTCAAGAAATAATATTATAATCCTGATGAAATAGATTGAATTAAATGTTACATCAGGGAAACTGTTGCGCACTTGCTTTGTGAAATAGAATTTTCAAATTCGTTGAAAAAATGAAACACGTGTTGAATTCATGCCGGTTGACGAGACACTGAGGCAACGTGGACAACAGTCAATACTTAGCGGTAAATTTGAACTGTAAAATGTCTTTACGGTACTGTTTAATTGACGTTCAAATTACTTTTGAACCTATTACATACAGTTCTAATTGCATGTGAGAACAAGTAGATGTTAATTCACATGGTGAAGCAACAAAGGAAATTTGTTTTATTTGGAAAATTCATCATAGCACATTACTGTTATGCAATGTTGCGTAATATTCATGTATCTTAGGTGTTTCATAACTAATTATGATTTATTATGAATTATGAGCATTAGAACAGATTTGAGAAGGTATACTTCCATTCAAATGCATCGAAGGAGATTTGTCTGTGCGGACAGTACGAATCGACCTTTATATTGCAACACTCTGCTCCGAGTTCGAATGCTAACACGTTAAGAAATCTCTTAGAACCAATCTAGTGTAACAGCTTCTTGCGAGTTCATTATTTAGGAAAAAACTGTTCAAAGTGGTACAGACGAGCTTTTGAAGAAATCGCAATCGGTCGGGATCTATGGCGAGGATTGAAAGATCGCGCAGCGGAGATTATTCGCGACGAGAGAATTTTGCAATAGGCAGGTGTACACTGGAGTTCGCAGCCAGTGTCGTTGCAAAAGCGATTTCCACACCCCGGCGCTCTCTCTCTCTCCTGGCAAGCCTTGTTCTCTCAAAGCGTCTCGAGATTTTAATTTGACGTTTTAACGCGCGAAGTGGTCAACGGTAAAGAGAAGTCGAGGAGAGGAAGGAGAGAGTACCCAGAAGTCGGTTCGAGCAAGGAGCCTGGCTACGTGTGGAACCGAGACAGAGGATGAGAGAAGGAGATAGGGCGCGAAGGACAAAAGTGTTAGAGGGTAATCCGAGAGAGCAAGGTTCTCTTTCCTACGAGCTTCTCCCAGCTCGCGGCCCTTCCATTCTCTCTCTCTCTCTCTCTCTCTCTCTCTCTCTCTCTCTCTCTCACTCTTTCTCTTGTTCGCTTTCTTCCAGCCCCTTGCTCCAGGAGGCTGGCAGCTCGCGTGCTAAATTATTCGTGACCCCTTTGACACTTGACAGTGGTGGCAGTTCCGGTAATTGTACGTCTATCTTCGCTCTCCAGACTCTAGTTTGACTTTCTTGGCGTTCTCGTCGCCCTCCGTGTCCACCGAAAATTTCAATTTCTCGTTCAGGAAAATTCTTGTAGCCGGTCGACGATACCAATTCGATTGCCGTTCTCTGTCGCTGCTCGAATTTCGTGGAGGTTTTCTTTGGCCGAGCGAAACGACGGCATTTTGTAGGTTATTTTCCAGCTAAAAAAGAAAGGTTTCGACCCGCCATAGAGGGAACGCAAACAAGATATTTAAATGTCCTTCGCTCTGTGAACGGTCTCGATGCGAGCGCAGTTTGCCCGGGTTAAAGCGGAACTGCGCTCGTTGTTCGACGTCAAATTCGAGCGTTTCGTTTAATTTCGTCGTTGCTTCTCGCGACGAGCACCGTGGAGCGTCTTCGGCCGATAAGCCGAAGGAAACGCGACGACGAAACGTCGCGGATCTGCGGCTGCGACTCCGTTTCAATTTTGGATTTTCGGCGAGCTTTCGTTTCGCGGACGAATATCGGCAATTCGATCGTTTCGAACGCGGAACAAAGGAGTCTAGTCAACGAAACTGCGAAGGAGCCGGAACTCCTCTAAGAAAACGGAGATCGGTGGGGAGAGCGGCCGCGGGAAGCCGGAATAAGGGAAGAGTAACGCTATTGGAGATCAGCTGGTTCGCCTATACGAGACGAGTTTCTAATTAAACTGAAACTTTTAATTGACTCGTTGCGAAGCCGTTTCGCGCGCTCGAGGTGTTCCACGTACGCGCGTTCAGCTATCTACGTTCCTCCGATTTCACTCGCTTACACGAGTGCTCCGTCTTCGCGGACTCGCCTTTCCCAGCACCTTCCACAGTCGGAGGTCCGAAAAGGACCTTCTTTACGACCACTTCGTCGCCGGCTAATTAGAGATACGGAATCCGATCGCGTTCCAACGCGGAGGAAGCGTTCTCCGAAATGTCCACGCTACCCACGGCAAATTTTTACTCCGTCTTCCGAAAGTAACGTCTGAGAACAGCTTCCGACTGTGAAATTCTCGGGCTGTGAACGTAAGGTTAAAGTACGAGTAAACTTGTCCTCTCCAGGTTAACATCCTTCCAGACGTCACTTCCGGGATATCGAGATAACTTTGCTCGGTTGTACGATCATTCAGATAAGATAATCCCCGGTTGACCCTCTTGAACCGAGCTCCAGACATTTTAGCGTCGCGATAATTGAAATCGTCGCCCGACGTGCGTGGCGTTCGAAAGACGGTAAATACAGCGACTCCCACCGATATTGTTAAATTCGGACATTGTTCAAAGACGATCACTTTTTAAATATCGGATTGAACGGTTTGAACTTCCTTGAGAAGTTGGAGCAATTGGTTTGCTACGTAATGAGAGAAAAAATTTCAAGAGCAATTGCAATTTTACAAGAAATTCCTTTTCACATTCTGTAGTAAACTAATTGCTATAGCTCCGTATATTAATGGGAGTCACTGTATTGTACAGTCCTCGACAAAATAATAAGAAACCTAGCATATTTTTAAATTTCTTGCATTTAAAAGTGGAATGTGTACGTTATATCCTGAATACTACATACTATCTCCAAAGTAAACACGCGAAATCTTAATCTCAATCCTAAGATTTTACATGTTTACTTTGGAAATGGTATGTAATATACAGGATACAACGGAGTGTACATTTTCTACCTTTAAATACAAGAAATTTAAAAATATGCTAGTTGTCTGATTATTGTCTCGGGGACTGTGTATATCGGTGTAGGCATCGCGAGTCGCGCTAATCAGTCGAGACTGTATCTGATCGAAGATAACGCTTGTGCCTTCTGTTTCTCTTTTTGTAGCGATTCAAGGAACTACGATAACTGGGATCCGTCAGCTTTCCGAACGTTGATCGACTCGTGCGCAGTCGAGCCGTAGCAACCAGTGTCCGTAAATCCGTGCGTCAAGTCGGTGTCCCTGGATGAACAGTGATCGCAAAGTATTATCTGTGCCGAGAAATCTCGAGAGTGTTATCGTGAAAATCGAAGAAAAAGTGTGATATATATATAAGTATAAAAGCGGAATAAAGAAGACCGAAGGGAAAAGGAAATAGTGCGGTCGATCGATCGATTTTTTGGCAGTTGGTACGCGTGAAACGGTCGAGTTTGAGGGTTGACGCCTTCAAACCGGAAACGACGAGTAATCCTGTCTTCCTCAAGGATAAGCGAGGCCGAGGGAAGGAGGCACCGAGATCCGGTCGCCAGGAGGACTCCTATGAAAATGTTACAATCATTGACCGCTCTGGCGGGAAAAATCTCGCCGGGCTCGCCGACCGACAGCAACGCGAACAAAGTACACATGCATAACAACAACAACAATAACAACGTGGTGCACCACCATCATCCGTACGCGAAACAGCAGCCCCAGCAACCCTCGCCGTCGTCGCAGTCCAGCAACGGCGACCAGAAAGAGAACACGTGAGTACAGTTTCTTATTTCTCACCTGTTTATTCTCCTCGCTTCGAACAGCTCCCATTTCTCTGACCACACCCTTTACAAGGTGATCCTGGGAACTGGGACAAGTTACTGCTGTTTTTTAAGTAAAAATAAATATGACAGAGGAAAAAATCATGTGATAATACGTCCTGACTTCCTATCAACTTATTTGTACGTGGATGCACCGATGCACCCGCCACGTGCAATTGCACTTTATTCTTTAATGCAACCCAATTGTTTTTTGTTAAACCAGTCGAACCCTTTTATTATCCTATGTACAAAAATACTAGCCCAACGTCATCGAAATGTCAATACTCCGTTTGTACGATTCTGATACAAATGTTTCGTGAAGTATTGACATTTCGATGACTTTAACCTTTTGCACTCGGAGTTATTTATCTGGAAAATTAAACATTCCTTCCGTTTTTGAAATTGTATGGATATGAAATTGGTGTAATAGCTCATACAATACCTAAATGTTTAGTAATTGATTAAATACCGATATATTTAATAATGGAAACAATATTCTGAATAATGGTACGGCAATTTTTAGTGGTGCCTCAGAGGGGACAACCGAGTGTAAAGGGTTAAGTTAGTACGATTATTCATATAATAAATAATAAAAGGATCGCTTGGTTTAACAAAAAAATTGGGTTACATTAAAGAATAAAGTGCAATTGCACCTAGCCGATGATTCAGTGCATCCACATAAAAAATAAGGTCATATTTTAAAAACGAGCAGTAACCTGTTTCCAGAATCCGTCTGTAGTTATTGCGTCAACAATTTCATCCGGAAATCAAAAAGTAATTTCCGCGAGTTTGAAAGTAAATCACTAGGCGAAGTGTTGATTGAATTTTCGACATTTTTAAATGGAGTTAAAACGACTTGACCAACCTTCAGGTTGGCAGGAAAAAGTGTTTTACAAGCGGGAGTACAACAATTGTTTAAATATCATCCGGCGGACTGAAATGTTGAGGGAACGCAGTGTTGGTAGCTTGTTAAGAATTGGTTTCGCGGAGAATTACTCGGGGAGGGGTGTCGCGGTTCCAATGCGAATGGAAATTAAAGCTCGTTCCAGCTACTTATGTTTTATATCCGCTACTTTTTCCCATTATCTTGTTACTCGCGGCAACTTCGGAGCAAAGCTTCGCTTTAATGGAAAGGCTGACCCACGGGAATATGCGAAGCGGTTCTTCCTCGCTCGGCGGAAGGAACGAACGAATAGAAATACCTGTGGCAATAAAGAATCGCGACAAGATTTCGAATCGGAGCAGCTAGCTCGTACCACGGAAATATTTTAATTTACTATCGGCGCTCAGAATTTCGTCTTTGATACCTTGCGCACGCGACGGCGTTCCTCCCTTATTTTTGTTCGCGGAGTCCCTTCCGCTCGTTAAAATTCCAAGAATATTCCCCCGGAATTGAAACGAACAAAAAAAGAAAAAAAAACCTGGCCGAAAAGAATTTCCACGGAAAATATTTGAACCTCTCGACAAGCCGCGCGGCCGTATTTTTACAAATTCGGAATTTTATAGATTACGCCGTGAGAGAAAAAAGAAAGAACCGTGAATAAAAGCACATATTTATTTTATCGGTTAAACAGTTTTAAAAATTCTGCACTCGGTCGCCGACTAACGATAAACTTTTCCCGCTAGTCATTTGTTGTTTTTATTTGTGTATGTATAGCGTGCCGCGCGCGGACGTCGCGCATTTTTCGCTCATGAAATTGTTAATATCACGGGGCTGTAAATATTTACAGTTCTGGATCGTCGAGTATGGGTTATCCAGTGTAAATAAATCGTTAAATAGCGTGATGTAAAAACACACGGTTACATCACCGTCGCGGGATATATTCTGTTCTTTGGGGGCGGTCGATTCCGCGCATTCTTAAGCCGATGCATGCCGGGGAACCTGGCCGCCGCGGAATTCAATATCATCCAGAAAAAATACGATCGGGAAAGAAGGCGTGACGGGGGGGCTGGTGTGAGAAATTAATTTAGACGTACACCGAAACTCGGATCCTTATGTTCCGTAACGGAACGCCGTTACGCCTGCAGAATTCTCCGGTTCTCGGTTCTCGGTCCACGCTCGAGGAATTCCGCCCTTCGAATATCGCGTTTTACGTTAGGCGGGTGCATATTTTAGAGAGATCTGCTCTCTCGGTGGGGGGTAGATGAAGGAGATTGGGGAGAAAAGGTGAGAACAGAGGGAACCAACGTGAATAGAGAGACGAAGAAAAGCTGAGAGAGAGAGAGAGGGAAGGAGCACGCGAGAGGCTTGGTCGGAGAGAAATGTGGCACGGAAGAACCAGAGGGCTGGTCTCGGCTAGGTCTCCTCCCGCATCGAGGAATGTCGCCAAGTTATTTTAGGCTTTCACTCCCTTCCCGCTCCACGGAGACCATCGCACGGGTCGCGTTTACGCGACGTAACGAAATAATGAAGAAGGGCACGACGACGTATCGCGTTCTTTACTGTCTCCGCCAAAGGAGAAACACCCTACCACGCTCTCGCGAACCCCTGCCAACACCGGCGAAACAACGCTGACAAAAGGCGACCGTAATTTTTCCCCGGGTCTCATCTCGAGCCTCCACCCATTTCGCCCCGCGTTGATTCCTTTGTGAGCTAATGCCAATCCGTTTCGGTGAACTTTGCCGGCGACGTACTCGAATGCTCGTAAAACCTTCAAGATCAGCTTCTGGCCGAAAAAAATCTGCAGAACTTCTTGGTATTTTGGCGATTCGTATTTCAGATACCTGAAGTCGAACCCTAACAAATACTACGAGTCACCAAAATACTAAGAAATTCTGGTAACAATTTTCAATCGAATGAAACTCGGTTATTCGAAATTTCCGGGTACCAGAGTGTTGCTAATTGTAGTACATCATTCGATTGAAGATTGTTGCCAATTCGCTCTGGAAGCGAAGACGTCCGTTCGGTTTGAATGGACGAAACTCGACGGGAACGCGATACTTTACTATTTGCCGGTCGCGAGGTTAATAAATGTACACTTTCGGGCGGCTAAGCACACGCGTTTACGTTCGATGCGGGAAGGCGAGCAGTGTATCAAGTTGCCCCGTAAATTCTCCTTAATAGCTAATACCACGGAAAGCCGCGCAGCCGGCTCATGGAATAATAAGATACTGGCGCGATGAGTAGTTAATTACGGGAAGTGTCGGCGCGATCAGCGAGCTGCTCTTCCCGAAGCGGTGCGGACCGTGTAAGTTCGCGAAGAGGCGCTTAACGCGTGTAGGGAGCCCGATAGTCGGTACGGTTAAGTGATATGTACGGCTCGAGGGGTGGAATACGCTTAACAAAAGGGTCACCGCGGACCCTAAAGGTCCTACGACCCGAGAGGGTCTTCTTATCTAGATCCGAATGCTTTACCCGCTCGGGGAACTACATCGAAATTAATTTCTGACTGTCGGCAAGAGTCGAGCTTCTATCTAGCCGGCGACGTTGAACAGGCACGTTTGCTACGTCATGAATTACGCAAATATTTGTTACTGGTTCCTACACGAACGACGTCTTACCTGCCAGGCTTATCACGGTGTCGTGACGGATCTAGATCCGCGGTTGATAAAGTCCCACTCGACGATCGTGCGAGCTTCCACCTCGACCGAAAACCACTCGCACCTTCCATCATTATGTGTACATAGCATTTTTCTGCCCACTTTGACTACCTGCTGTATATTAACACGTTCCTCTTCTGGTGGTATATCTCCGAACAGAGCTTAACAAATTTTCCTTTAGATAATAATCTCGAGAAAAATTCTTGGTTCGTAAAGAAAAATCCTGGATTATATCCGTCTTCGATATTTAGAAGAATATCAAGTGTCTTCTAAAAATAATAATTATTATTATTTATTTATTATGAACGAACCGAGGTCCATTTACACAAATGTTTACAATATAACAAAGACTTAACATAAATTACTAAGAAAGGACATGTATAAAATAATCATTTTCTACCCGTATCGCAACGAACTGGAGTAAGATAGAAATCTAAGGTTAAAAATAACATGGCAGCATTTTTAGCAGCATTTTACTTTTATTTAGTTCTTGGTTCATAAAGAAAAATCCTGGATTATATCTGTCTTCGATATTTAAAAGAAAAATAATCATTTCTACCCGAATCGCAGCGAACTGGAGTAAAATAGAAATCTAAGGTTAAAAATAATATGGCAGCATTTAAGCAGCATTTTATAACAGCATACAATCCGCTGTCTAACTATTAGTAAGTCTCGGCGCGCCATAAATATCTTCCGAAGCAGTGGCTGGCGTTGATCGGACATTTATATCTTGACTCGACGATATCTCCGTGGAGAAGAAACTTTCGCGACTTTGAATTCCGATTGTCCGCAATCTGACGGTGTTGTTTATCGATCGGACGGTTCTCGATACGGAGAAGCAGCGGCGATGATCGATTATCGTATCAGAAGCGTCTGGTGAGTTAGCACGGTCCCAAGAAAGATGAAATCCGCGATCGTTGGACAACAGCGTCGTCCGAGCCCCTTTTCTTCGGCGATCTTGAGCCCGAGCAGAATCCCGCAAGCATTGTTGTCGCTGTCAAAAGCAGATACGGAAAGCTGTTAAAATCCGCGTGAACTTGCAACAGCGTGATTCCGGCGCGGCGCTCTCTCCAAAAGATTTCGAGAAGCTATTCGCGAGAATGGAGACGTCTCTGGAGAAGATCTCTCCCGCTAACAATGTCCGACTTCACGCGTTTTCTATCCTTTCGAAACTTCGACCCAACTCTCTCTCTCTCTCGTTCGCCGATCATCCCGTAACTTGCTGGATTAGAACCGCCGCCGCCGCGTCGTTAGAAAACTATGCGAAACTTGGAAGGCGTCGGCATCCGGTTTGCCGGCGACGATTCCTGAAACATTTACAGTCTCCCGCGCGAAAAGCGACTTGCTCGATGGACGAACTTTGCCGCGTTTATCTGCGGGTTCTCGTTGTGTTTAATCTTTCATAAATAGCGGGCCGCGTTAATCGTTCCCCACAGTTTCGGGCTAGTCTTCTGTTCGCGAAGTTTACGGGAGCCGTGCTGCAAAGACGAGAGATCAAGCGTAGAGAGAAGTATCATCCAAGAAATCCGACAAATCCGACAAATGCGCAGTTACGATCCTACGTAACTCGCGGCTATTTACAAACCTCGGACTGCCTTCTCCCGCAATTCTTTGGCAATTCTTTCCCGTAGGATAGCCTCGTAACACAGGGTGTCAGCGAGCTTCGCGTTCGTGGCCGGTCACGGGACACGTACCACCGTGGTATTGTCGGATGGCTCCGGCGCAAAGCTCCAAATTGTATCGTCCTCGCGTGTTCCATGTGCCGGCGACCATCTACCGCCCTGCTCCCTCTCGTTTTCCTCATTTTCCCCACGTATTTCCAACGCTCGCACCAGCCAACGACAATAATGTCCCAACACGCCCGATCCTTTTTGTCTCGCGGAGCTGATGCGCGTCCGTAAGCACGTTATGCGATCGAGACGTCACGTCTGGGACCAGGATGCGCCATACTGTTACTTCCTAATCGAAGATTTCGCCGCGAAATATAGAGGGACGAGGCTGAGGGGACCGCGTTTATTGCAAACAGCACAGTCCGACGGAACGACCTGACGGCGATCAAAGATCTGTAACTTTTAACATTACTAGACTGCGGATCTTTACGCAAAATAAGAAATGGTTGCATTGATTGCAAGACACAGGAGTGAAATAACAATTTCTTACTTCCTTTAAGTATGTGTCTTTAAATCTTTTTAATATGTCCACTACTTTAAATTGTGCTTACCCATTTTTGTCATAAATGCATAGAATCCGCAGTCTAATCATTACTAGACTGCGGATCCTTACGCAAAATAAAAAATGGTTGCATTGATTGCAAGACACACGAGTGAAATAAACATTTCTTTCTTCCTTTAATTATCTGATTAATCTGAAACCAATACGCTGATGTCGTTAAATCTTTTCAATATGTCCACTACTTTAAATTGTGCTTACCCATTTTTGTCATAAATGCATAGTATCCGCAGTGTAATCATTACTAGACTGCGGATCTTTACGCAAAATAAAAAATGTTTGCATTGATTGCAAGACACAGGAGTGAAATAAAAGTTTCTTTCTTATTTTAATTATCTGATTAAGCTGATGTGAGTACGCCGATGTCTTTAAATCTTTCTAATATGTCCACTGTTTTAAATTGTGCTTACCCATTTTTGTCATAAAATCATAAAATCCGCAGTCTAATCCTTATTAGACTTTTACGCAAAATAAAAATGTTGAATAAACAAGATGGGTAACTCGATACTCAGTCTATCAATGCCACTAAAATGAATAAAACATGAAGGCTGTAATGTAATTATTAGACCGTGGATCTTTATGCATTTATGAAGAAATTGATTGAGTGGAATATAAAACAGTAAGAGATTATCACTAAACCTCTCACTGCCGGTCAAATGACCGGTTTTATATTTTTCATCTCATAATTATTGAAATTATGAAGTTGCTTACGTGGAAATTGATTCGATAAAATTCTGGATCCAAGCACATATTGTAAGAATTGCAGAAAATCTAAGTAAATAGAGCCTCGTCATTTTTGCAAACTAAAACATGTTAATCGGTGTTAGTGCTCGTTAGGTTTAGTTTTAAAAAAAGCTTTAAAATATCGTGATGTTGTTTTTAAGGTAACGAAGTCGTTAAGAGATGAAATGCGAAACATTTTTATTGTGCATAAAGATCAGCAGTCTAGTAATGATGAACTTACCAAACATTGGATACAGTATATAAAGCAGAAGCAAAGTTAGAGATTTTTCATCGCCGTCAGGTCGTTTCGTCCCACTGTGGGTCGTGGACCTTCGACACCGTTGCGACCCTCCGTTTATTCCCTTTTCCTCGGATGGAGCACTCTAGTTTGCCCGATAGTGGCCCAAGAAAGGGCTAGACAACTATCGATTTAGTCTCCTCAAGGTCTAACTTATTTGATCGTTGCTGCTCGACCGTTATTTTCATCCCAGATACTCGAGAACCAGTCAGATGCCACATATATTAAAGCAGAATCGAGGTGTGGGGCAGAATTATGATCTCTCCGAGAAAACGCATCGGCCAAAGAACATGTGGCGGCTACGTATGACGTAACCTTTGCCGTTTTCGGCTAAATCTAGCCTGGCCGAGCGTTGACATCATACCCGACGTCTCAATAGACTTCAAAGAAACGGCATATTCGCGACTAGCAGCCGAGTTGTAAGCACTTTTCGCCTGAAGCGTTTGCGGTGTTGTAAATTACGGAACGATACAAACTACCGTCGCCGATGAACTTTCGCCGTGATGTATTCGGCCAACCGGAATTCCAATAAAATTTACGAGTTTCTAGAAGATGGGAAGAGCAATGGCTCCCATGAATTTTCCTAAGAATATTCTGCTTTGATCTCGGGGGATTTCGTGACGGATGGATCTGTCAGCGAGCACGTTAACGATCAAGCTAGCAGAGTTACCGGCTAAAATTCGATGCTGCGGACGGTCAAATGAATCCTGTCGATTCCGTCGACGGTTAGCTGGCCGATCGGAACGATTCCATCGTCTTGTGACGCGGTAATACGTCGAGGATAATCCTTCGCGAGCTGGCCGTGCTTGCGTCATACGATATCGCGGGGCGGAACGAAACGCGATGGTGCTAGGCAACGTTGGAATAGTAGTGCAATTTGTCAGATCTATAAACCGACCGCGAAGTAGGTAGAGTCACTGATGGATGCTCGACTTGGGAACGCGATAATGTGACTCGTAACGCGTTCTCCCGGCCCCATCGCCATCGCCATCGCCATCGCCATCGCCATTGTCATCGTCGTCATCGTGACACCGTAAAGTCGAATAACTGACGGGGCTGAACGGGCTACGCTACCATGCTTACGTCTGCGTGTACCTATGTGCGAATGATATTAAACGGAAACGAGAAACGGATCGATATCGCACGCGACCCGTTCGCCTCGGTGCGACGATATCGCTGGGCGAGTGCCCGCCGCTCGATGCCAACATTAAACACTCAAAAAATTGATTTTCTTCTTCGATTCGACACCCTCTTCACGCGATACCATCACCGTTACTCGTCGATAACCTTAATCGAACGGCTAATAACACCAGGCTTCGCTCCTCTAGCTACTGGCACCTGTTTTCCATCGTACACCGAATCCGTTTAAACGCTAGACTCGTCCAGCCAGACTGTTTCCCAGATTTTTAGCCCGACCGATGATTAAACTGTGCATTTTCATGCAAAATAAAAATTGCTTGATGTGTACACGTTATATACAATATATTGATTCTGATAAAACAAACGATATCGGGCAGCCACTTCGAAATCGGCCCCGGCCTCGAAAGAAAGCCTGTTCGTACACCGAATCCACCGCTGGACTCGCCAAGCCAGACTGCTTCCCAGATTTTCGCTCCTACCGATGATTAAACTGCGGATTTTGATGCAAAATAAAAATTGTTAGATGTGTACACGTTATATAACAATATATTGATTCTGATAAAACAAACGATCTCGCGCAGCCACATTGAAGTCGGCCGGCATAGATAGCCTGTTCGTAGATCGAATTCACTAAAACGCCAACCTCATTAAGCCAGACTGCTTCCCAGATTTTCAGCTACTACCGATGATTAAACTGCGGATTTTTATTCAAAATAAAAATTGTTTTATGTATGCACATTACGTATAATATACATATGTTGATGAAATAGACGATATCGGGCAGCCACATTGAAAAATCGGCCTAGAAATCCTGTTCGTTCACCGAATCCACTTAAACGCGCAGTCGTCAAGCCGGACAGCTTCCCAGATTTTTAGCTTCGCCGATGACTAAACTGCGGATTTTTATGCAAAATGAAAATTGTTTGATGTATGCACATTACGTATAATATACATATGTTGATGAAATAGACGATATCGGGCAGCCACATTGAAAAATCGGCCTATAAATCCTGTTCGTTCACCGAATCCACTTAAACGCTGCAGTCGTCAAGCCAGACTGCTTCACAGATTTTCAGCTACGACCGATGATTAACTGCGGATTTCTATTCAAACTAAAAATTGTTCGATGTATGCACGTTACGTATAATATATAGATGTTGATGAAATAGACGATATCGGACAGCCACATTGAAAAATCGGCCTAGAAATCCTGTTCGTTCACCGAATCCACTTAAACGCTGCAGTCGTCAAGCCAGACTGTTTCACAGATTTTTAGCTTCACCGATGACTAAACTGCGGATTTTTATGCAAAATGAAAATTGTTTGATGTGTACACATTATATAGAATATATTGATTCTGATAAAACAAACGAATTCGGGCAGCCACATTGAAATCGGCCTAGAAATCCTGTTCGTTCACCGAATCCACTTAAACGCTGGTTTCATCAAGCCAGACTGCATCCCAGATTTTCAGCTACGACCGATGATTAACTGCGGATTTTTATTCAAACTAAAAATTGTTTGATGTATACACGTTACGTATAATATATAGATGTTGATGAAATAGACGATATCGGGCAGCAACATTGAAATCGGCCTAGAAAGCCTGTTCCGCGAGCGCGGTCGGGGACGTTGTTAAGCGAAAGAGAAGAAGGAACTTTTGACCGTTTTAGCGAGGAGAAAAACCAGCCAGAATTCATGCGCTTTCCTGGCACTCGACCGCAGCCTATCAAAGGCGAGAGAAATTCTTCTGACAAAAGAGAACGCGCGTCGGCATTGTTGCCGTCCATTTCCCGATGTTCCAGCTTCGGAATTGAGTACGAACGAGGTTCCCCGTTGTCGCGGCAAGTCGTGTACGAACACTAAAGCCTCGGCTCTCTCGTCTCTCGGCTCGCAAGACGAAAGGGTGTCGCGGGGTTGAAGACGAAAGGAAAAGTTTCTCGTTCCCCCAAGCGACCTAGTTCCCGCGTCCATCATGTTTTGTCGCCTACCCTCTCTCTCTCTCTCTCTCTCTCTCTCTCTCTCTCTCTGTTCGCTTTTTCTGTCTCGGTCGGCCTCTGTCTGATGTTCGTGGGCGTTGTTTACCGTGCGGAGGCCCTTTCGCAAACGGCCGTTAAGGTCTTTGTTGCAAGGGTAGCGATTATAATCGAGCACCGCGGTGGCTATCCTCTCGAGCTTTTCTTGGATCGATCGATTCGTGCCCGGTTTCGTTCTGCTCACGCAGAAATAGTGCCGACGGTAAACACGATTAATCGGCGAGCGTCGTCGAAAATTCTTACCGTCTCTTTCGAATTATTAAACCCTCGAACGATCGACCCCGTATAAGTAAGCAGTAATTATTTTTGCTCTCCCTTTGTGTCTGCCCCAGGTGGTTACCGTATAATTTCCCTTCGACATCTGGGTCTCGGTGAAAAGCGATCGATTTCGCCGAGGCTGCTTCGTCCTGCTCCCGCGGATCATAAGAAGCAGCAGAGACAACGGTCGATGAATTATCGGCGAACGTTTCGGGAGCTCGATGTTTTTTTTGCCGATAAACCGACAGAGAGAAAGAAGCTTTTGTACACCGGTTCTTCCCCATTAATAAGAAGATTTAACTTTCGCCGACTATGTATAGCCAGGCATCGTAGAAAAAGAATATCTGGCCGAGACAGATGGCTGAACCGATTCGGCCGTGTTCCCGCGGCTCTCGCTGTAGGAATAAATGATAAGAAGAGCATACAACTTGACCTAGAGGAAATACGTACGTGGTCTAACGTTCAGCAAACACGTACCGACGCTAGCTATCGATCTCGCTTAAAATTGCCGCTTCCCCTTCCTCGCCTGGCGGTTTATAAATTATTCCGCCGTACACTTTCCCGCCGTTTCCTCATCACCTCCGATGTAACCATTAACGAGACACGTACCTCATTGCCCTCTCCCACCCTCCCGCTCTTCATAAATTATTATTCGCCCTGGAGAAAATATATCCGGTCAGTCGAACCCAACACCTGGACGCCCGTCGAGCAGACGATGACGCGAGAAATCATCGTTACCACTGTCTAATGCATCATGATTAACGAGAACGTCGACATTTCGTACGTGATACATCGCTGGCAAAAGTTTTCCGGGTTCGTCCTATCGCCGCTGTATAACAATGTACCGTTTCCATGACTGTAATCATGAGTAATCGAGCCATTACACGGTCCGACCGATGGCTCCGCGTTGATCCGCTCGATCAACTCTCAATTAGCGCTGTCCATTCGTCAAATTTTTCCTCGGTTGATCCCGGATGGCGAACGTACACCGAAAGGAATTAAAAATTAATTCTCCGACCGGACTCATTGAAATTGTTTGCGTCACCGATTTTCTCTCTCCCTCTCTCTCTCTCTCTCCCTCTTTATTTTTCCAAGCGGAAGTTTCATGGGAATCTCGTCGGAGATCAATAGATCTGCATGAAATTTCATCTTCGATTCTCCGGCTTTCGTGGCTGTAACCAGGCCACCCTGGCTGACCCTGCTATCCGATCGCATTAGCATGTTATTGGCCGGTTGTTTACTTCGGGTTAATCATCGACTCGACGCCAACGATTCGCAGACAGCCCGAGGAACAGCTCCGCCGGCTGGATAGAAACGATCGTGGCCAATCCGATTTACCCGGCAGGTGAATTCGATGACAGGATCGTTCCGGTGAAAAAAACGACGCTACACCGAACGCCCGACCCGTACCGCACCTCCAGACAAGCGTTGCGCATCTCGCGCATTTCCTCTTTCGAAATGGAAACAACGCCACCGGGGGCAAATAAGAATCGATTTATCGGGCTGCGCTATTTTTCTCTCGGACCGACGTTCCATCGAAATCCGACAGAGTCATCGCCGGCAGATCTTGCGAACTGACGGAGTAGTCATCCGTGCGAAACCGCTACTGGAAAATTAGCACGCTCGCGTTTTCGAATTTTACTTCGAAAAATCCGAAAAAATTATCAAGTTATTTTTCAATATTTTCTCATGTAGGTTTCGAGAGCCACCCGTTATTGTTTATTTCGTAGTACATTAGGAATTAGGGATTGCAATCCCGCGCCATTTTCAATCCCCAAACTATAATTGAAATGTGTGTGTATATATGTGCATATATGTGCATATGCATATACATTTCTAATTGTATAAAATATATAATATAATAATTCGTTATATCTAATAATTATTAGAAGAAGGTATTATTTAAATAAAAAATTATTATATATATTAATTGCTGAGGTGAATCGGAAGAATGTTTTCCTTTACGAAAATGTTGGTTGAAGCTTAAAAATAACTATAAAAATTGTTTAGAACGAACTATATGTAATCGACCTGTCTGTGATTGCGGGATTGCAATCCCTATTAGGAATACTATTGAAATGAAGTACGATTTTATTTCCCAACGCATCGGTGATGCCCGATCACAGAAGAATTGGTCTGTGAACCGTGAACTTTGGGACAAGTGGACAATTTTAGAATGTATTCCCGTCGGAATTTTGGAACGTTCGAGGGCTTGAATTAGATCGCACTTTACAATGAGTTAATTATAATTTGATGAGACATTTATTAGCTACTGAGTGGTTTATTTCCGTTATGAAGCGACAATATTAAGAAGGGAGAAGAACAACTTGGGGAAATGAAAAGAAAAGTAAAGGGTTGGCGGCATGACGTCTTAAAAAGTGTCGCGACGAGACTTAATGAACACGGAAGCGAGGGTTGTTACGTGCCGGATAGCGGAGCGGTCAGTTATAATTCCAGATGGCAGCGTCGCGTGTCCCGGCAGTGTTAAAATCTGTAGAACTAAAGGGCAGCGCTGTCGGAGAGTTTATTGGAAGGATGGAGAGTTAATTAAACGAATAAATAACGTAACAAAGCCTCTGCGAGGAGCGTAAAGGGAGCCGCCACGCCGCGGCGTATAACAGCAGTACGGAGCGGCGCAGCGCGTGGGCGAATAGGACGGTTCCGCGCTCCTCTTTCAGAGACATTGCTCTGCAAATATACATTCGTATATTCTATGCCGGCGTTCCCCTTCCACCGCTCTCTCTCTCTCTCTCTCTCTCTCTCTCCCCGGCTTATCCTTTTGCCTTCCGAAAGCGTGCCACGTCCCCTACCCTCGTCATTTTCTCGCTCTTATTGTTTCCGGGTTTTTCTCCCGTTGCTGTTCGCACGGGAAACCGGAGCGGCGCGCCGCGACATTCGATGAATCAGAGTTCAAAGTTGATTCAACGAACGCTCTAAGCGAAATGAGAAATTTCGAAATAGAGACCGCCGCACAGTGGACTGCATCGAGAAATTTAGTAACAGTTCGTTATAACTCTTGAACCATAAGATAAGAAATTCATTAAAAAAATAGTCATTTTTAACTGTAGAGAAATACACTTTTTCTATTTTGTTAAACAATAATTTTTAATTAATTTTCATTGTTATTTTTTAGTAAAATAAAATTGCTCAAGTATAATCTTCCAAACTATTTTTTACTTACTAAATGTGTATTTTATATTTACATTTCATACATGTAATGTTTTATGGAATACGTAAATATAAATTCGAGAAATTTAGTAACAGTTTGTTATAACTCTTGAACCATAAAATAAGAAATTCATTTAAAAAATAGTAATTTTTAACTGTAGAGAAATACACTTTTTCTATTTTGTTAAACAATAATTTTTAATTAATTTTCATTGATATTTTTTAGTAAAATAAAATTGCTCAAGTATAATCTTCCAAACTATTTTTTACTTACTAAATGTGTATTTTATATTTACATTTCATACATGTAATGTTTTATGGGATACGTAAATATAAATTCGAAAAATTTTTTTATTCCTCGCCTCGCAAGCGTGTCAAAAGATATTTATCATATTTAAAGATACGATTTTTGTGTGGATATGTAGAGGAAGGTCTAATGAAAATGATCTAACTTGCACGAAGAGGTGCAATTTGGTCCATTAAAAGATATACCTTGCAAATGCTGAGAAAGTGTATAGATTTGATTAATTTCATTAATTATTAATTCTTAATACATTGCGAGCAAACATCCCCAACTAACAGCGTTAATTGTTACCCCAAAGGACTGTTTTTCATTTACACAACAGAGGCAGAAGAAATGTTAAACAGGATAATCAGGACACCTCGATGAAAAGAACCATTTTTTCGCTGAAAAATTCCTATCATCCCAAACGTCTGTCTTCGTGAATTTGTATTAACTATAGTTTTTGTGGACAAACATTAATTTTGTCAGCTTCGATGTTGATGGACATTTAGGAAGCAATACAAATTTATTAGAAATCGATATGAGAAAGTCGACTTATTCGTGAAATGTCGCTAAACTCGATCCAGTCCACTGTGCGCCGTTCCGACTCCATTTTCTCGAAAATAGCTCTGATCGGATACGCGCCCCAATTTGCTCCTTCGGAAAGCACTATCAATTTGCTTCGTGGAGAAATTTCGAACAGAGCTTTTCGGAATATTTTATTACGAGAGTGCGTCTCTTAATAATCGCAGCTTGATAAATTTCATCCTCGAGCGGAGTAGTGCTCCATCCACTCGGGATGAGAACAGAGGGAGGCTCGATCGATTTGGTTTG
The DNA here is from genome assembly GCA_028455765.1 of Lasioglossum oenotherae. Lineage (NCBI taxonomy): Eukaryota > Metazoa > Arthropoda > Insecta > Hymenoptera > Halictidae > Lasioglossum > Lasioglossum oenotherae. Next base: position 3,897,256 of record CM052287.1, on the reverse strand, counting down.
TTGTGCGTAAATCATTAGTTTTATCTCGCTCATCCAGTCCGTACCGCCGCTTTATCTATCGGGATAACAACCGGCAGTTCGGCGAAAAAGCCAGCAAAAAATGTTTAAAACAATGGCCCGGTGCCGGTGTTAGGGCTTCGTTTTGCCGGTTCCGCTGTTTCCCTCCCCGTCGAAAATAGCCCGGCAACAATGGCCGCCGATATACGGACGGCTAACTCGATTGCAGATGTCCATCGAGCTAACGAGAAAATGACGGTCTACGTTTCGCTAACTACGTTGTCTAAGCGTAGCATCGACTCGTTGATGTTTATTGCACTTTCGCGGAAATACTTGCAATATCCCCGGTAAAAATACATTAACGCGTTCACGGTCCCGCAACGGAACTCTGCACGAACAGTTAATTATTCCGACATCGATGTCTTGTCGCAACTTGTGTATTGGACATAATTCTAGAATTAAATTAAGCCACGTGAGCGAACTGGAATTCAATTAATTTATGTATTTCAGAGAGAAAAATTGCAATTTCGGTGGCAATAGAAAACATCGCGATAAAAACCTGATCACTCCACACAAAATACACAAAGTAAAAATGTATTTTTTAGGAAGAGAAAAAACTCTTTATTTTTAAACAGTGGTCCATTATTAGTAAACAGAGCGGATCTTCATGCAAAATAAAAATTTTCTTCCTGAATCGCAACGATCTGGAATGAAATAGAAATTTATTTTCTTTGTTAATATGCTTGACAGCAGAGGTGGGCATTATTTAGGGAAAAAAATATTTGAAATACTATTTAATATTTTAGATTTTATTTTGCTTGAAGAAAATAGTATTTTATTTGAACAATCTGAACCTCGAAATAAAATATTTCTATTTTAACAATTTCATCCACAAAATGAAATATTTCTGTTTTAATCATCTGAAACACGAAATGGAATATTTTATTTTTTGCATTGTTATACCTAATACTTTCAGAAACCGCATTACTTATTTAATATTTCTTATTTTAGCAATAGTTCAAAGAAGAAATGGTACTTAATACAAGAAGCTATATCATTTGCCACATTCTCGTTCTATTTTTCTGTTTGATTGCTGCTATTATTGCGTATATCCACTTCAGTTCCGAGGTGTGTTGATAAACATACATTGTATCTTATCACGAGGAAACTATTTATACTCAGAAATCTATCGAATGCGAATCATTATTTTGAGCAATAATATTTAAAATTGAAATTGGAAATAAAGACAGTCCAAATATTTTCAATATTCTTAAAATAAAATGCTATTTTCAAAAATTACTGCAACAAATCAAATATTTTAGTTTCAAAAATGACTGCATTAAATAAAATATTTTATTTTCAAAGTTGTACAGACACTGTATAATGAATGGTATTATTTATTTAAAGTACTATTTTCCCCAGCTCTGTGTGCTTGGTAGGTATTTATAAATTCTTCTATCATTATTAAAAGCAGTCTAATAATAGCCGACGAATCGAATTTACCGGTCGAAAGAGACGATCCCGAAATTCGCGAGCAACAATGCCGACGTTCGGACAAAACATTCCACGCTGCACAGCCTAGAGTAAATACACTCATTGTCGGGGCATTCACGCGTACGTAACCTTCTTTCCGGAGTCTCTGGCCGGGGTCAACTCTTTGTTTAAAACGGGAATGGAAAACCCTACTGGCCGGGCAAATCCTCTTTCCTCGTGGTCCGGGAACGTTCCGAGCGGAAGCACTTTGGCAGTGGCTGCGCGGACATCGTGGTAATTATGGGTTGCAGTTGTCCTACGTTGCGTTTCGTCGATATCTGTTCGCTATCTTCTATGTATAAGTTTGGTTTTTCGATTCGGTGGAACATTGCGAGCAACAAACGCCTTGCGACGTGAATTATCGAGTTTCCGGGCGAAAGAAAATTTCAACGAGCCAATCAGTTTCCGACGCAAACAATAGTTAAATTGCAATCAAACATTCCGGCCGTTCCCGCTAACAAGCAGAAAGGGAGCAGCCACTCTGAATTTCATAGGCGATTCAATAAATTAGGTACGATTTCAAGTTTCCCCGGACGTGCAGCAATTTACCAGTAAACTTGGAAGTGCTTGCTAAATGCGAATCAGAAATAAACGTGGAATCAACGAACCGCTACGCACAGTGATTGTCTTACGGTTAACAGCGAGAGGGAGAGAGAGAGAGAGAAGAAGAAGAAGGATAAAAGGCACAGGAGATGGAGGAGGAGAAGAACCGAACAGTTGGGGAGCGGAAAGAGAAACGGTCGACGGGGGTTGGTGCCGGTGGCAGCGGCGGCTCGAGTTTGGTAAAAGTTAAATCTAAGCAAAGTTTACGTTCGCAGGGTCGTTAAAAGTTTTAAGGGATAAAGCACTCTCGCTTTATTGAAAGACTCGTTACAACGGAATTTCAGTCTGGAACCGTTTTGCGATTCATACCGCGAGCGTATCTTAAAGTGGGAGATGGGAGAGAGGAGAGAGGGGGCCGAAGGATGAGGCGGGAGATTGAACGAAACTCACTCGAGGAGTTTGGCGAAACGGGCCTGGGTAACAGCATTCTGGGCTGGCTCTCGCGTACACAATTAAAAATTCGTTAGTGTGGCCCAGTTCCGCGAGTTGTCTGCCGAACGCGCGACGTATGAATCGCGCGGGCATCGTGTCGATCGAGGCTGATAATCAACGCCAGGGCCGTGCTATGATACAGAGAGACGGCACGCAGTGGGCTCGATTGAAGAAGCACGCGACATTTTGCGAAAAAAATCAACTTTCTAATTTTGATTAGTTTACAAATCATTGAGAACGAACTATTTTTTTATATATTCAGTTCAAATTTCATTGCAACATCTTCAGTGGTTTAAGAGTTATTCAAAGATGTCGCGTGCTTCTTCAATCGGGCCCACTCTGCGGCACCGAAATCAAAATACAGTTTGAACCATACAACAATTAAAAATCTTTACGCAAGACGACACAAGAGGAGGGTAAATTGAGAATTTTAAAATCACAATCGAAGGTTGTTTTAGAGAATAAACATTTAAGGGGCGGTATTTCGAAGACTTGCGACTACCAACAACGGGAACGCTGAAAACGTGAAGGATCTGTTTGAGACGTGATCACGATATCGAGGCAACCTTTGCTGGGAAACGGTCGAATTGGGAAAACGTCGATAACAGAGAAATCGAGTTTTATTTGATTAGAGTTTGTGTGAAATTTCGATCAGGAGGTCTGACCGGATGTTGCAGGGTAACGGGTTAATCGATTCGCGTCGGCCAGGTGAGTTTTGTTCCGCTTCCGGTGGGTAAAGTTAAAATATCAGGTCCATCGACGATGGCCCAGTTCCAGAACGGATCACGGGAGGGTTGTCTTTGAAACTGTGGAACCGGCGCGCGGCGACTAGCCGAATCGAAACCAGGCGAATAAACGGAGTCGGCTCCAAAATAGGGGTTAGGATTCTCGAGAGCTCGGCTTGCGGACGAATAACCCGAATGCGCGCACTTGTACGTGCATACAAATGCGTCGGCTAACCGGTAGAATGTATGCGGCCTCGAGTCAGGACACCGGTGTCAACTGGATCTAGGTTTTATGGATTACCAGAGTCTGCTGGGATGAGGGATTGCGAATTGTAGACGGTCCGGGACCGTTTACGCGTGTCGGGCAACGTTCAACTTTGCCCGAGATAGCGTGTTTCCATTTAAACTTCCGCGGAACCGGAAGTATTCGCGAAAAAGTGTCCTCCGCGTCTCGTGGAGGTTCATTTAAATTTGCAAAGGTCTCGTTTAGCCCCCTGCGCTTTAATATCGAGCCCACTAAATGCGAATCTTGTTTTCTAAATTGTATCTCCTCCAGGCACGCGATCCTTGTAGGAGGTCGCATGATGGACGAGTTTCACTCGTACAGCTTGTCAAGTCTAGCTGTGCGGCTGAATGTGACCCGCAGGGGGAAATCTATGTATTTGTTTGCCCTTTCCTATGTTTTCGTCAGCCGCACAGCTAGATTAAACAAGCTGTACCTCTCAAAGATATCGTAGGGGATAATTCTGCGGTTGTAAGAGAAAACGCCGCATGTAACAATCTCAGAAGATTTGAGATTACGCACTAATTGATTTACGTATTCAACAGAAAACAATTCTAAACGGCAATACCTCGAGAGTGAAAGTAGTTGCTGACAACCGCAGAATTGTGTTCAACGTTTCGGGCGAAAAATCTGGGAGCAGGATCGAATGTTCGCGCGGAAACTCTGGGAAACGGGTAATTCGACACTTACCGGGAGACAGCGGGACTAAGGTTCGCGCGTGGGTGGTAGGGATGACACGCAAATTCCGGAATCTAAACATACCCTCGCGGAGAGAGAAAGGGAGAAAGCTCGAGCGGCGCGTGTCTCGTGTTTCGCGTTTCGAGTGAGTCATGGGACCCGGGGACGAAAATAGCGGGGTTGTCCGCGGTCTATGAGCCGATTTTTCGCGGACCGCATAATATCGGGCCGATTCCGTTGGACGGGAATCAAGAAAATCCAACATGGCATCCCGACACCCTCGGACATCAAACTCATAACGCGTTCAGCCCGTTCTCATATCATTTTTGTTATCCGTAATAAACCTAACGAAACAATTAGTACAAGAATAGCAACAAGCAGACAATAAAAAAAACGATAAATATACACAATAATTGGGTAATTTAAGTTAGACATATTCGCTAAAATTCTCCGTGATAGATTTGAAGGATCAAGAAAATCCAACATGGCATCCCGGCCCCCTCCTATATCAAACTCATAACGCGTTCAGCCCGTTCTCATATCATTTTTGTTATCCGTACGATAAATATACGCAATGATTGGGAAATTTAAATTAGACACATTCGCTAAAATTCTCCGTAATAAATTTCATGAATTAAGAAAATCCAACATGGCATCCTGGCCCCCTCCTATATAAAACCCATAACGCGTTTAGCTCGATCTCATATTATTCTTGTCATCCGTACGATAAATATACACAATAATTCGGAAATTTAAATTAGACACATTCGCTAAAATTCTCCGTAATAAATTTTAAGAATTAAGAAAATCCAACATGGCATCTCAGCCCCCTCCTATATCAAACTCATAACGCGTTCAACCCGTTCTCATATTATGTTTGTTATCCGTACGATAAATATACACAATAATTGGGAAATTTAAATTAGACACATTCGCTAAAATTCTCGTACATGAAAATCATAACGCGTTCAGCCCGTTCTCATATCATTTTTGTTATCCGTACGATAAATATGCAGAATAATTAGGAAATTTAAATTTCGCTAAAATTCTCCGTGATAAATTCTTTACCAGAACGTTCGGAAACAAACTCGGTACCAATTAGACGATGACTTTTGCAATTTGTGTGGACCAACTGTTTTCGCGTGTTTTATCGTTCGAGTTAATCGCGTCGCAGCTAGCGGTTCGTGTATCGGCGAGCGTTTCATTATCGCGCGGAAAATATTTCTGATAATTGCTAAGCCGTTCGTAAATAAGAAGGCAGAGCCGAGAGCGATTATGGGCGAGGTTGTTCACGTGGTACACGCATCGCGAACGAACGTAGCTGCCAGAGGAAATTCGCCGGTTCGTTCCTTTGATTGGAAATATTCGCTATCTCGATGCTATCGATACGTAATACCGAACGTGATCCTATTCTGCCTGCGCGTAAGCAAAACGAATAAACGGACGGGTGTCGTAGCCACCGTCGATACTAGATTTCGCTGAGGCAACGGGAACTGACACGTTTTTATATTTACCTGGCGAGAGAATGCTCGCAAAACCCGATGGGAAACGGAATCGAACTTCTAATGCTGACGCAACATCCGGACGTTAACATTTTTTGTTAACCGGATCGGAACGTGTATTTATTAGGTTGAAGGACAAGTTCTGTCGTATTTCAAATAAGCAGGTAATTTCGCTGGTAAATGAGAAGAAACACATGTTGCTGGCGAGTGATTGGGAAACGTGATTTGACAGGTTATCTGAAAGAAGGCAACATATATTTTTACAGAGTGTCTAGTTGATTTTGACCAACAAGTTCCCTAAGCCGAATAGCGCTGTGCGATGCGTAGACCTCCATCATTCTCTCCGAACGAATCCGCAGAGCAGATTCTGCGAATCGCAAATCATTCGTAATTAGTTGAAAAACAATTGCACGCAAACGAACGAGTTTCGGTACTCGCGGCAACAATAATAACCGAAACTGCAGTCCATTGTTCGGATAATAAGCCCGGCCACGAGGATGTTCGCAACTAAACATTAGCTTGTTGGTAAAGTGCAGATAACCGGAGTTGCAAGCAAAGCGCATTTACAAGCTTACGCGCGCCCGTGACGAGAGAAAAAAATGGCAGAGGATGGAGGTTTTGGTTCATAGCGAGATAGAATCCGAACAAGTTGGCTAACCCTGACGCTAGCGTACGCAATTAGGAGTGTATAAATAGGAAAAGTCAATCTGTAGATCAGTTGGTCTGTCACGGTGAGCGACAGCCTAGCTCGTAAAAGCAGACTCGGCGCTGGCTTGCCTCATATCCGATCACGGGATCTGTATGTTCAAATATAGTGTGTATCTAGAGCATCTTTCTCTGTCCTGTTTCGGTCCATCGTTAACCAATCTCGATCATCGTTTTCCGATCGCGAATGACGGAACTACCAAGGTATTCCTCGTTCTTCTTTTTTCCAACGATCTACTCTTCTTCTCGAAATCGCTTCGAGCGAACACAACACCACGATACCCGGCGTGGCCGTGTGCGTTCGCTCGATGTTCTGGAACAGGTTTTCCGTCGCGTTTCATTATTTTCCGCTGACAACGAGTAATCCCTGTCTTTGACTCGTCCGATGACGGAATTAAATTGAACGGCGCGCGGCGCGTCCTTCCGCGGATATTCAATTATAACCAAACACGAGCGGCCGCGTGTAACGTTAATGCGTTTCGATGGATATACAACGGCCGCACCGCACAGCACCGCTTCGATGAAAAATATAAAATTCTTCGGGCCAGGAAACAGCGTTCGAGCGCAGAGAGGCCGAACATTTTTGCGTTTTCGGAACTCATCGCCATAAAATACGAAATACAAACGTTCCTCGAGAGGCGTACATAGAGTCGTACATACGACGACCCCGATTTTTTCACCCGGTCCGGTTCGATTCCTGTCCATCGTTCCCATGTACCCGCCGCCGATACATGTTATACAGTCGCTCGCAAAAGTCCGCCCGCTTTTCGCCGAATTTCCGCGAATCTGGGAAAACCGGCGAAGAATTTGCAGATTTCACATGGAGGTTGATTAACTCGTTCGTATTAAGCTGAAAATGAATTTAAAGTGTATCAAAATTGATAAGATTCGTCGTTCGCATTATCATCGTCGACGAAAATTACTTGATTTGCTTTTAATGTATCCGCGGCAGGTTTCTCCGCGCTTCCAAACATGCTCGAGGAAATATAAAAACGTAATTTTGCTTTCAATAAACGAATCGATGGTCGGCTACGTTCGAAAGCTGTGTCTCTACGTGACGCGCGTTTAGAATGATAAGCGTCGGTAGACTTTTGCTGCCGACTGTAGATATATCTTGTTCCGCGAGTTGGAAGTTGCTCTCTCTCTCTCTCTCTTTTTTTTTTATTATTTCATTGGACTTTTTTATCGTCCGCAAAATGGTCCCGGCGTGTCATCTCCGTCGCACAGCCGCGTTTCGCTCCAAAATGGGTCGAGAGGACGCAACCATTGCTATTATAACGCTGTTCGCTCGTCCACCTCCTCATCCTCCTCCCAATCATTTGTAGTTGAAGCTCGGCCAAGTTTCGATATATCACGAGGCCCCTCAATGAGGTGAAGCCAGCCAGTACGAGCTGCCAAAAGGGCGGGGGAGTTCTGCGCCGGCTTAATTAAGAATTAATAGTTCGTTCTACCAAAACAAATTAGCGTGCGTCTGCGTGGGGGGCTTGACGCGCTACGCGGAACTTGTTTTCCCGGAATCCTCGATGTTTTCGCCCCGATTCGATTCTGCCTCGCGTCTCTGCGCTTCCGGAAGAGCGAGGCAGTCCTCGTCTACACGCTGATGACAAAAATTAGGAACCACAACGAGCGTCACCTTCAGTTTTTTTAAATAGAATGCCCGATATTTTTCCTCGAATTCGGATAAACCACCTAATTCTGCGTAAAAAAGCTCTTTACTTTACCGGACTCAAAATTTCTGCCTTTCTCCTACGAATTATGATGTACTTGGTATGTAATCCAGTTGATTTGCGCCCGGCGCGGATGCAGATCAAAGTTTCAATCCTCTACGATCAATAGTCGAGGAGCTATGGATGCTTAAAGTTGAGCATATTTCCAGAGTTTAGCTTACCTGTCAAAAATGCTCAACTTTAAGCGACCATAACTCCTCAACTATTGATGCTAGAGGATCGAAACTTCGATCTGCATCCGCGCCGGGTACAAATCTACTGGATTACATACCATATACATCATAATTCGTACGAGATAGGTTCTAATTTTACCTTTCTAAATGTATTTCAATTGTTGACCTTACACGAGTAGGGTAACTGCAGCAGTGAATGAACATTTAAGAAATTGTTCAGGAAGATAGTTTATTTAAAAAAAAAACGTGAATTAAAGGAATCTCATATATGCCAAATGGCTCCCTATACTTCATTTGTCAAAAATAAATGAACACAAATAAAATGAAATTATTATTATTTTTCTTTATTAAACGTTAAATAAAAAATATAAAAAATACCAGTCAATGAACACTATATCCTAGTACCAATATATTCTTACTATATTCTTTCTATTGTACCAATAGGAATACAGCTATGAAAAAGAGTCATATATTCAATTGGCCCAAGAGTCATTATCGCTAGTATGCCGTGCGGCTTAAAATTTGTTGAAATATACAAAAGCGTTCATTTACTGGTGCCCGTTTATTCACTGGTGCAGTTACCCTATAATCGAACAACATCGGAACAGCGAAATAAACATTTTTAAACGATCGTTGTTTCTTCATTCTTGTCAGCGAGTGTGTTTGAGATTTCTGTACAGGAGAGGTGGTCGCTGGAAATTAGGGGAATCCGGTTCTTTCGCTGAAATAGAACAGCACGATCGAGGAAAAGTTGTGTGTCGCCATGTGGCTCGCGCTTCCGCGTCGTTGTTTACGCCGCAGGTGCGACGAAGAGCTTGCAAAGTGCGATCGCGAGACTTTGCTTACCATTCCGACAAAGCCCCGGGCGCGTTCGAATCGCGACAAATAATAACGATTAATTTGAATTTTGTTCAGACGCCCAACGGCGCAGCTCGAAAAACCATCGGTCGGAATTTTTACAAACATACGCGCGCGCGCGCACACACTCGGGTAATAAAATATTTGCGAGAATTAAATATTTCGCTCGATATTCACACTCGCGGCCCCCCGTGTCCGATCAGCCCGGCCACCCTCCTATATTTGCGCTTGTCTGTAAATAATGGCCACTCTTTTTCCCTCTCATTTTTTCGCGGCAACATGATCAACGAAAATCCGATAAACGCGCCAACGGGCCGAGTACATCAATACAGTACAACAAGGTCTGATTAATAATTTTCTGGCAAATATCTACGATAGACCAGACGATATTTCGCTCGGACCTCCGCGTCGCTGGAAAATCCGCTCGTGCGTTACAGATACAGAGAGTGGACAAAGTATTCGTACGCCTTTTTCAAGCGAATACCTTTTTTAAAATGAGAACCGACAGCTTCAGTTTCTTTCGAGACGTTAGAAGGGTGAGTTTACCAGCTAATGTGTAAATCATTCTTTGGAAAATTGTTATTGGTAGCAATTGTGATGAGAAAAGTACCTAGAGAAAAGAAACTTCCTTCTAAAATACACGTTTTAAACTTAGATTACAGACACAGACAAGAAATTTAAATACTCGAGCTTTCGGCTTCCGTTTTGAAAAAGTTATTGCTTGTACCCACCGTATATGCACGAGCGCCGCCTGGACGAGAGCCGTACATCGCGACGATAAGGATTCGAATGAAATAAAACGTAAAACGCGGACAAGTTCTGCAAAAATGTTTATCGAACTCGAATTTATTCGACGCGCGATCGCGCTGTGTGTTTCTCCTCGAAGATATTCGCGTTTATCAGAAACAAAGTACTACGTTAAATGGGACGCGATAGATACCGCTGTTTCATTTTTATAAAACCCCAGCAGCCGGAGTTTCCCATTCGCGTGCTACAGCTCGGTCGATTTTTCGAACTTTGAACTTTACTGTTTCATTTTAATAGGTCTATCAATCTTTCGAAATATAAATCCGCGGCGATGTAGATGGAGTTATGACAAGAGGGAGAACGCCTGCTGAGGCATTGCACGGGTAGCGTGATATTGCGGTTGTGGAGCAGAAAGAAACATTCCCGTAAAAAACGGTGCTCTATCTGGTAGCTAAAGATGAAAGATTGAAACCATTATATATATATATATACAGCTTTTTTCTTGGAAACACGTCGCAGCCGCCTCCGGTTCCGGTTGAAACAATCCGCGCAATAAGGAGAGCAGGGTTGTTATGGGGGGATGATTAATCAAGGAGGAAGAGCAAGTGGCGGTGCGGCGGAGAACGCCTCTTTATAAGAGGCAATTCGTCCCAGGCGTGACGCATTAAAGGCTCAATCTCGACTGGCGGCGTTTAAAGAAAAAAAGAAACCCGAGCAACTCTGTTTCTACTTTCCCCCAGACTTCTCTCGTTTCTGCTTTCCCTTCTCGCGTTCTCCGTCGCGAGATCTCGAAGCGTTGAATCGCGTGGCGCGATGGCTAGACATTCTGCCATTGGTGGCAGGGTGTCGCGGGAAAAACACCGCCGCTTCCCCGTCCCGGATGAATAACCAAAAGTTAGAGGAAAACAAACGGGAGGCGGTCCGCTTTATGAAAGGTAATTCGTGGCAGCCGTGTCGGAGACGAGCCTTCGAATCCTCCCCGACAAAGCAAGAGGGAAGCAATCTTGGCCGGCTGTGTCTCGTTCTGCTTTGACGGCTTTATGCCCCGCACGCTCGTAAAGTTATTTTGACTCGGGCCATCGCAAGCCGAGCGAAGCCCGAGCGCAGAAACCGATCACCTGGCTCTCACCCGACCGAGTTTCAATCTCGTTCTGCCTTCGTCGAGTCCCGGTGACTTAGCAGAATTTACCGCGAACGGTTAACGGGCTTCGACCGCGATCGTTCCGTGTCGTTTATGCCGTTGTTATGTTCCGCTACAGCGGAACGAGCCATTAATAGTCGCGCCATTTTGTCGGAGAAACCCCACGAACGCGCGGATAGCCAACTCCGTGCACATACAGCATTTCGTAATCACTAAAGAAGCGGGGTAAGCCCCAGATAGCGCAGAAATGTCTCGAAGACGTCAATAAAAAATGTCGTGGGGGCTGCTGGACCCTTTAAGCGCCGCGATCCGCTCAATCCTCTTCGCTGGGGAATCATAAACAGGTGGATAAATGATCCCCTTTCTCCGGGAAGATGCGCTTCTTGTAATTGAATATATTTATTCGAACAAAAGAACACGGGATTCGTGTTGCCAGCAAGATGTATTCTCGTACATCATTGTCGCATCGGGGCCGACGAGATTATTCGTTGCGACGCAGCAGCGTTATACCGTAGCTTCGCTTGAATAACAAGTTCCGAATGGTACATTTTTACTCTTGTTGAGAATGACAGGCAAAGAATCGCGGCTTGCGTAACAAATTTCCATTAAAGGGTCGACGTGGTAGAAGGAAAATCGTAGAAACGCATAAAAGAATTTTTTGCAACGCGCCATTGATAAAGCGTATTCTTTGATACCTGTTACGTTGCGCGATGGCCATTGTTTGTCCAACAAAGGGCGTGTCGTAAGCAGTGATGTAGTATCCGCAACGATCCTCATTATCCCTTATTGTGGGCCAGAATCTGTACAGAATGGAAACGTTATCCTCTGATTTACGCGCAGCCATAAAGAAAATGGAAAACGAACGGTGTGTCGCTTCCGAAACGTACACTCTCGCGAACCTAACCCTGCAGAATCACGTCTTTTTCAACGCGATGTTTACATTTTCGAAAAAATTGATTCGCCAAGCACGGAATATTGAACAGCGAATGGAGTTGCGTTCACTTCGCTCCAAGTTACATGGGGTCGAAAATGGAGTTTGAAACGCGCGATCCGCCTGTTTATCAGTCCGAAAGAACGCTCTCGACGTTTCAATTTCTGCAGTCGTTCTCTTGCAATCGTTGGACGCGGGTGCGTCACGTTTCGCAAAACAGTAATTTCGTTTTTCGTGCACAGATGGCATTGCTTCCATTTGTTATCACTACACTGCAGACCTTTATGCATTTGTAGGAAAATTGAGTAGATGAAATTCGATATTGCAGGAAAATTTTCTCCTGTATTCAGATCATTAAGGGAGGAAATAACATCTAATTTGGTTTCCCTTTCTTGTGCAATCGATGCAGGCAATTAGTTATTCCATACTAGACTGCGGATCTTAATGCGAAATAAAAAATGTTCGCATTGATTACAGAACACAGAGGCCACATAAAAATTTGATGCTTCTTCTAATTATAATATTAAACTGAAACTAATACATTGATGTCCTCAAACATTTTTACCGTGTCCAGTGCTTTATATTGTACGAGCCCGTTTTTGTCAAGAATAGACTGCGGATCTTAATGCGAAATAAAAAATGTTCGCATTGATTACAGAACACAGAGGCCACATAAAAATTTTATGCTTTTTCTAATTATAATATTAAACTGAAACTAATACATTGATGTCCTCGAACATTTTTACCATGTCCTCTGCTTTAAATTGAACGAGCCCGTTTTTGTCAAAAATAGACTGCGGATCTTTGTGCAAAATAAAAAATGTTTGCATTGATTGCAAGATACAGGAGCCAAATAGAAATTTCTTTCTTCTTTTAATTATTATTAAGCTGAAATTAATACACAGATGTCCTTAAATCTTCCTAATTCGTTCACTGCTTTGAATTGTTTCTCATAAATGCATAAAATCCGCCGTCTAGTTATAAATGACGCCGCGGCCGATGAGAAATGAACGTTAATGGGTGGACGGCTGATATCGATGTACGACAAAGTTCCGGAATGTTAGAAACGCAGATCGACGTGCGAATGTTTTGAAAGCAAGGCGTCGAGCGATCGCAGGCACGATCGTTTCCTCTAGCCTTGTTTCGCGATAAATTATCGCCTAGCCGTTGGCCCCGTCTCCGCGGTCGTTGTAAAATCTCCCAAAGCTGCCGAGCTTATATTAGCGACGAAGCTTTCAAGCAATTCCGATGGGCTTTGCCGACCAGCCGGAATGCGGGAGCGCAGTCGCATCGGCCTCGATAAACTCGATTTCTTGAGAGCGTTTCGATGTTTATTCCTACACGATTTTTCATCCCTCCGCCTCGTCTGATCGCACCTCGTCGCTCGGGGGATGAATCTGCTTTCAGGGAAGACCGCGAACAAAAATGTTCATTCGGATTCAGTTCGCGAGCGACCTCTGCCCGCAACAACCCTCGTTCTTCAAGCAGAATGCTTAATTCTTTTTCTCCGACGCTGGGGGAACGTTAATGCGTTGCGATCTCTGAAACAAATCCGCCCCTGTCTCTCTCTCTCCCTCTCTCTCCCGTTCTCATCCTCTCTTTCCCTCCGTGCTCCGCATATCTCCATACGCAAAACAGAATCGCGGATAGATGAAATATCGCTGTAAATAAAATTGATGATTTATAAGCGGCTGGAGCAGCCATTTAGTAGTGGTGCGCGACCGCGTTGTACGTGAACGGGTTTCAACGGTTCCGCCAGAGGTATTCGCTGGATTATTCTTTTGAGCTGCTGCAGAATCAATACGAAATTAATTTCAACGTTAAAACGTATATTAATTCAGAGTGTGGATGTTTATGCGCAATTATGGGATTGCGAGCGAGCGAACGCCGCGCGGGAACACAAAAGAAAAATTAGGGGGAAACATCGATACCGATGCTGCAAACCGGCGGCGCGATACTGCAGTTTTTCACCGGTATACAAATCGCGCGGCCATTCTTTCGTCGCGCGTATCGCCAGTCTGTACCTGATAATTGCTCGACCGTGGAAAAATGTACGTCGCGCCAATTTTGATATTGTTTCACGGATCGATGTAAAGCGATCGATGCCGCGTCTGTCGAAATTTCGAGACGTTCAAAACGGGAGCAAACGAGCAACCGGTTCGACGGTTCGTCGGTATCAAGCGAGAAATCGCATTGTCCCGGGGAAAAATGGTGGCCGGCGAGAGCCGGGGGCATGGCAGCGCGATAGAAGACACAATACATTAGCAAAAATAAAGTCGTGTCGCGGGCAAGCTCAAAATTGCGCTTACCGTAATTGCTTGCCGGTTAAAATAATAGAGACTGCAAAGGTTTCAGCCGCGGCACGGAAACGTTAATCTGGCCACTGTTTAGCAGTCCATGGAGACATAGTAACCGGGGGTGGCGACGGCGGCGGTAGTGGTGGTCCTGGGTTCGCATTAATTTGAAGTATTCTCATTTTTCCAGGAGCGTGAACGGGTCCGGGGGGGCGGGAGAGGACGGGCGTCGCTCGTGAACGCTTTAGAAAGTCGGGTTCCACCGCGTCGTGCATTTTGATAAGGAGAGTTAACGCGGCGCGATGACTTTTCCGCGTCCCCGCCACGCCAGCGCATTCCGCGAGTTTAAATTCGTTCCGTCTCGGCTGACAGAAAATAGAGATTTGTAGGTTCAAGACCGCGAGCGGTCGAGAGGAACCGAAATTAAAGAGCCGGCGAGCGAGCTGTGTTTGGAACGCAGCGGCACGGTTCTCATATCCGTTCGCGGAACGAAATTTTCGACGAGTTAGAACGGAAGTACCGCTTTTATCCCGAAATTAAATCCACCGCTGAATATTCGAGCATTCTTCGAGCACTCGGGTGCCATCGGATGCGAGCGTTAGATTTCACGGACTGCTGGCAGAATCGCTTGCCTGGCAGTTCTCGCTTGTCGTCGATTCGCCGTGCCGATTCGAGCTCGTGTCACTCATCCTTCGATCAATCCTACCTAGGGATAGACTACGTTAATCACTTTATCTGGATATATTTCTGATCATCCTCGGAGCCACGACAGCCTCTCGTGTCGCCGCGCCGGATAAAACTAAACGAGTCAGCTGCCGAAAGCTGAGAAATTGGTTGAAGGTTTTGACGAGCTCGAGATTCATTACAGATTAAGTTAAAAGTCGAAAGTTATTAGTCGAAGATTTTCTTAAAATAACGCGGACACACTTGGAGGAAGAGGCGCCTGGCCAAACCGAGCGATATATTTTCGCATGGCGACGCGAGAAAAATCTGGCCGTAGAGCGACAGGATTTGGTATCGGCCACGTGTGCGACCCGGCGCAAGAACGCGTGGCGTTTGTTATCATAAATAGCAGACCGTGCGTATTTCACGGTGAAAGGTGGCCTTTCCCGTGACGTCCGCCTGCGATCCGGAAATTGGCCCCACTGATAAACAACAGGCATACGCAATTCTCGGGGCCGGCGTTTATTAGCTTTTCAGAAAGAGCAAATGCAAACCTCGGAAAGCCGAGCTCTCTGCCAGGTCTGGGATTATTTATGGAGAAAGGAGCGGTTGAAAAATTCATAGAGGAGAACGAACGGTCGCGAGCGTACCCAGTACCCGCACCAGTTCTCTCGCGCTCACGCCAGCTACCCGCTATCCGCTATCCGCACCAGCTACCCGCTACCCGCACCCGCGGGTGGCCACGTTCGCTTCTCATATCCGTCGTAAAACGAATCTCGTAGACACGTGGACGGCGAAAAACGTGATTCAATCGTCGCGCGAACAACGCCGGCCATCCGCTGGTGATCCGGAAATTGGATCTACCAATAAACTGCCTGTGAAGATCATTTTTTCCTCTTTCTCCTAGCCGCCCCCGCCTCTCCGCGCAATTCTATTTTGCTCAAGCGAGAATGTCGCCCAGCATTGTTTGCGATGCTCTGGCTCCACTTGCCAACTCCACAAGTGACAACGATACAGGTCCTCCCAAAGACGCGGGACGCTCCCGCATAACGCGATCACAAAATTGTTTACCAAGGGTGAGCCACCTAACGTTGCCACCTCAAATTTCTCTGTTGTTTTTAAAGATTCGTCGAATGTCTGAAGGACAAAGTTGAACAGTGAAATGGGGCTCATGCGATACCAAAAATTTTTGTGTTTATGTAAATTTTTTCTGGGATATGAAGGTCACCTTCATTTTTTTTAAATTTCTTATGTTCACATTGTTCAGTGACAGTGTTCAGTACTTTTAAACAATTTTCTGACCGCGTTATACGTGAGTCGACTGTAGATCCAAAGGGTGCGTCCACGTACCAGCAATATTTAGTGTTTGGCAGGATTAATGTTAGCGTTCCGAGGGGCGTGGTTTTAAAGCTCTACGCTCTAACAGAGCCAGAGCAATGCCAGGCAATCTGTACCGTGAATCGTTACATCAACGCTGATTTCTTCGTAACTGTTCGATCGAACAGCGCGCAAGCGTGCACGTGCTTTCCGATTAATAATCTCTCGTAGAACACGATGAGTTCGCGCCCATCATTATCGGGTGAAACAACGGTCGAAGTATTTCCCGAATAATCGGGAAAGCTGCGGCGGACGATTTGCAAGTCAGATGTTGTCGTAATTTTGTCCCAGCGATCGATGGATTTCCATTTTTCCGATGATCGCCCGATCCGAAACGATCCACGTAGTCGCGGCCGCGTCTTTAACGGTGTCGCGGTCGGCAGTTCGCAGCGACTGCACCGTCGCATCGCGTCGAGTCGAGTCGCGTTCTATTGAATGTATAATTCAAATTTCGTGGTATGAATAATGTGCAATGATGCAGCGGTTCGGTGGCAGACTCGGAGGAGGGTGGAAGACTCGGGGAATGGAAGATCGAGCTATGCGACTGCCGGAGAGAGAACTTTAGCCTCTGCCGCGGGGGGGTAACGCAATAAATAATAGAGGCGGGGTCGTCCGTTTCTCAGTCACCCCTCAACAACCATCTCTCTGTTGAAATATTCAGGGGTTGTAATGGCCTGGAACTCGCTGCCATTCTGTGATTCACCTGTCGTTCGACCAGCAGATTCGAGTGTTCTTTCGATTTTTGTTCCGTGCCCGTGCTCACCCCGGACTCGACCGACCCCTCGCAAATACTCTATACAACACCGCTCGCGTTTGATTAATTAATATCGCAGCGTTTGCTGCAAACAGCCACTGCCCCACCAGCTTTAACACTAGGCTCACCGGACGCGTGCTAATATTTTACCACATCTTTATCAGCTCGCTTTCTTGTCTGTCTGTCTGTCTGTTCGGTACAAATTTTCAATTGATTTTAAACTAACGTCCCGATGAGCTAAAAACTTGAGACATAGCTCAGAACTGGATGACAATGCAATATTTTTTTAAAAATGTTCAAAAAAGCCTATGCGTTTAGCAGATATAAATTATTAATAAATTTAACCGTTACACCTACCGACCGATCCAGCTGCAGAGTGTTTCGGGGATTTGCAAATGTCGGAAAGTAGCTCGCGTTTTATCCGTTATTTGCGTATTGCGAGAATTGACAAATGCGCAGATGTCCGAGAACTCGAGTTTATGGTTGTTTGACTATGTTCGAGCATCGGGTCGTGTCACAGTACGAATTCGAAAGAGTCTGGGGATCGTGGTCATAGATCGTAAAAGTGCTTCGATCGATTTCAAGATCGTTCGGCGTCATATTTGGCCCGGAAGAGCTGGCGATTCCGTTATAACTGGATCGAGGAGGAGTCGAATCGCGCGAAACGATCGATAGGGTTTCGCAGCGGCCTGCCGCGTACGTAAAACGAAACTTCACAGACGAAGTTTCTCCTAGAAATCTTTTCTTTTCAACGACAAACTTTACGACTGTTCGCTCACCTCGATCGCCTACAGCCACTACTTTTCCACGAAATTCTAGACCGAGGAAGCTCTTGCGTCGGATCGGTGGCCAGGCAACTTCGTTGCGATTGCAAAGGTGCTCGGCTTAATCCTGCCGAAAGGTCCTGAGAGGATGAGAATCTCGCTGTTTCGATCGATCGTCAAATTTCCCAAGGAATCCCCGACGTTAATCTCTCACGCTTGACGATCGCTTCTCTCCGAAATAAAAACCCTGGTTGCATTTGTGGTTGGTGTTTTGCCTTGGTTGTTAGAAACGTCGCCTTTTCATGCAGGCCCGCTGACATATTATTCCGACCTTCTCTTTTACGGTTATTTTTAAAGTATATCATAAACATTAGGACGTTTGCTCCGCAGGAACATTCCGAAATCTCTCTTCGCTCCGTAATTCGCAAGTCAGTTTCTCTGTCCAACCTTTGATGGATGTTTTTCGCTATGAAATTCTCGGTAGGAATTTCCATCTTTCCCTGTCAGTCTCTCTCTCTCGGTGTTATCAATTCGTAGACCCTCCGCTCTGATTTGTCTTGACATCAATTATAGAAGCAAATCTAGTCAAAATAGGAAAATTGAAGCCCGCTCGAAACTCGGCTCGCGCCGGGCAGAAACATTTTTCACGGTAATTCGAGCACGGGTAAATATTTAAACGATGGTGCCGGGATCGATCGTACGGATTCAGGCTCTCGTTCGGAATTGTTCTTTCAATCATGCGCTCTCTCGGTATCGCAAAAATGTCTCTGTTTCGTTCGACTTGGCTGTAATCCGATTATCCGGCGAGTTACGAAGGGCGTTCACATTCGACCATCTATAATATGACTTTCATCCGCGTTTACGCGCCTCCCCTCCCCGTCTGCCCGCTCTCCCACTCTCTCTCCACGGAGAGCTGGTCATTTTCTCGCGTAAATAAACGAGCCGCGTAATTCTGCCGGGTTCTTGGTCGTAATTTCGAAATTATTCCCGTGGAAATTGGAGAATCCTCCTGCACTTTTGACACGGACGAGAAAGATAGGTCGGTTCCTATGATAAATAGACGCGCAACGACATTAATCCCGAGCCCACCCGCAGCGGTTTCTCGGTGACAATGATAGAACTGGCAGCTCTAACCGCGAGGCAGAGACATAAGCTGCTCCCAAGATATGGCACGATCATTAAACTATTTTCCAGTGGAATCGATTTACGATTATATACCGCCGGGCGCTCGCCGAGCTCGAAATTTAGGATAAGCTTCCCCCGACGTCCGGAAGATGAGACAAAACGACGCCGCCAGTATTTTGAATTTTCGCTTCTGCGCGAAATTTCCTCGGCTCGCCTTTACAAGCGTCTCACTTTCTACCTTTGCGCTTCGTGACCTGTCTCTCGCTACGATGCGGAGTATCTTTTCATACACGGCGAAACTTGTACACAGCTGGATATTACACGGTTTCGCTGTTCTTGAATTGATTCCTACGGTATCTTATTATTAGACAGCGGATCTTTATGGAAAATGAACATTTCCTAGCTGAATTGCAATCTTCTTCCGTAACACTAAAACTGCCACTGCTGGTTTTACACGATTTTGCACGACCGGTTTTATATTTTTCATTTCACAATTATTGAAATTATGAAGTTGTTTATTTCGATCTTGTTTAGTTCGATCAATTTCTTTATCCAAGCACATATTGTTATAAAAATTGCACAGCATCTAAATAGAGTCTCGTCATTCTTGCAAGCAAATCAGTTTAATCGCTTCCAGCGCTCGGTAGGTTTAGTGTTAACATGTTTGGTAGGTTGAACGAAATATCTGTGGCTGCAGGGGGAAACGCCGCATGCCGCAGTTTAAAAAATGTTGAGTTTACGCTTTAATTAAGCTGTATAGTATATGCTTTAAATCAATATATGATTTAAATAAAGCTGTCTCATTCATTACACTATTTTATCCTCAATTTGGAAAACGCGGAGGGGAACATAATAATTCGAAATCTAATAATAAATTCATCTCAATCCAGAGTGAGTTGATGCACCAATAGGTACAAAAGTTGAAGCGTTACAAAAGGCTTCACCGAGGTCTATAAATAAAATGTTGCACGCGTGGTTGCTGCACGATCTCGCCTCGCTGCGAGGATCGCGGCGTCATTAGAAAATGGTGTTGAAATGCCAAAGTTTACTTTGAAGTTCGGTTGGATGCGAGCTCCGAAGAATCGTGCGTTTCACTATAGTAGTTCGGACATGGAATTAGCCGGAGGAGGAGCCACTCTGCTTGTTCCTGGTTGTTGCACGGGTGGTCACCCTCTGTCGGCGTCAGTGACGCGGCGTGTAGAGAGAGTGAGAGAGAGAGAGAGAGAGAGAGAGAGAGAGAGAGAGA